>KE510149.1:21559-32482 GCA_000441515.1 Elaeis oleifera | reverse complement strand
CGCCAGTGAATTTTTGCAGCAACAGTGTGTAAATCCTAGGGTATATAAACTATGTATTGTAACATATTGAGATAAGAAACTAATACAAAGCTTTTCTCCCTAAATTCTTCATCTCTCTCTGGTTTGCACGCCACCCTAGGCAGAGATCAAGCAAAATCCTGGCATCGCCTTCTTTGGTGCAGGTTGCTGGTGTTCTCGAGTATCCACATCCTAAGAATCTGCACAACACCTTGGACTCTAAATTAAGTAATCAAATGAAGGGATCTTCATAAACTAAAGTAAATATACAAAAAAAAATTTAAAAAATTTGGTGTGAAGAATGCCAAGGATATTGGTACCCCTATGAACTTCAAATTACAAGCTTGAACAAGATATAAAAGATAAAGTAGTGGATCCTAAGCTGTTGACCCTAAGGATTGATTTTGATGAATAATAAAATGTTTGAGTATATGTTTGAACTAATGAGCTCTTCAAGATCATGTTTCAGAAGAAATTACAGAGTAATAAAAGAAAATCTTACAATGCAAATTAAGAACAAATAAGAGAAATTTGAAAGCTTTTAAAGTATGTTACACATCTCAAACAGGGCTGGAGGAAGATATTCAAGATCTGAAATTGAAGAGAAATTCAATTGAAAAAGAGCACAAAAAATTTAGTGGAAGGATCTTTGAGTCGACTCAAGGCTATTCGGAGTCGACTCAAATAGAAAAGGTACACAAAAACCATTTTGGCAAGTAAGAGTTTCAGTCAGTATGCTCTCGAGTCGACTCAAATGAATAGTGATAGAAAAATAAGTTTAGAGTAGAAAATTTTGATCGAGCTCTGGAGTCGAGTCGACTTGAGTTGCTCGAGTCAAGGTCTCAGGGTGCAAACAGAGAGCTATATTTTAGGATAAAAGACTCGCAGGCTAGTCAAGTTGACTCAAGGATAGCCAAGTCGACTCAAGGATAATCGAATCAACTCGAGGCTCAAGTCGAATCGACTCAAGGGTCAGTTGAGTCGACACGAATTGCAACGGCTAGTTCTGTAGAAATTTCAGTACTGTGCAAAATTGGGTCTAACAGTTATAATTTAGATTTCAACAGGTAAAAATGACTTTTTGAGATTTCAAACAGTGAGTAAAGTCTCTATCAATCTTTTAAAGTGACAAGACAAGAGAATCAAAGGAAGCAAAAAAATCAAGAGCAGAAGTCCAAAATATTGAAAAGAGAGTATTCATTTTCCAACCACTTGAATCATCAATCAAAAGATTCCCTCCAACAAGAAGATAAGTTCATCTATTCAAAAGCTTCTATGAAAGAAGATTCAAGAGCCTCATCGATATTTTTGCTCATTAAAGGAGTTTTTTATTTTCAATTGTTGTTTACTTTGTTTTATTGTAACTAGCTTCAATAAGGGTTTGAAGCTAGGGGATAGGCCCATCCAAGCTTAGAATTGGATTGTGAGCCAAGAGTTGGCTTGTTTGTTAGTTATGGGTGGTGATCTAGTGTAAAACCAACTGAGTTTAGGATAGTGAGCCTGAAAAGCTATCCGACTGTAATCTTGGATAGATTATAGTGAAATTTTTAAGTAGATCTTGGGGAGTGGACATAGGTGCAAGGGGCACCGAACTACTATATATCGTGTGTGTTTGTGTTTGTGTTCTTCTTTCAAGCTTTTCTTGCATTTATATTTCTACATGCATGAATTCTATAATTATCAATACTTCACTAGTTTTAAAATAGCACATTACTTGTTTAATTTTAAAAATTTAATTCATCTCCACCCTCTTGGGTTGTCTTACTGGGCAACAAGTGGTATTAGAGCTTGGTACTCACTTGCATTTGATTTAACAATCAAGAGTTAAGGTCAAATGACAATCCAAATGAATGCATCCCTTGCTAAAGGGCAATCGACCAACCATCCTCCTTTGTTCAATGGAATAGACTATACTTATTGGAAAGCACGTATGCGCATTTATATTCAAGCACTTGATTATCAACTTTGAAGAGTTATAATTAAAGACCCACACACTCCCACAATCAAAGTAGGTGGTAATGAAATTCCTAAACCCGAAGAGGATTGAGATGAGAATGACATGACAATGATAGAATTAAAAGCTAAGGCCATGAATGTTCTATATTGTGCATTAGATCCTAATAAGTTTAATAGAATTTCTACATGTGCATCAGCTAAGGAGATTTGGGATAGATTAGAGGTCACCTATAAGGATACCAATCAAGTAAAAGAGTCCAAAATAAATATACTTGTCCACAAATATGAATTGTTTAAAACGAAATAAACGAATCTATTTCTAAAATATTTACTAGATTCACTGATATTATAAATAGTTTGAAAAGCTTAAAAAAATCTTATACTAATAGTGAGCTTGTTCGCAAAATTCTTATATCACTTCCGAAGACTTATGAAGCAAAGGTCACCGCCATTCAAGAAGCTAAGGACCTCAACAAGCTACCATTGGAAGAACTTCTTGGATCTTTAATGACTCATGAGTTAACCATGAGACAAAATGTGGAGGAAAAAATCAAAAAGAAGAGGACCATAGCTTTTAAGACTACAACCTCCAAAGATGATGATAATGAAGAATCTGATGAAGAAAGGAAGAAGATGATTTGGCACTAATGGCAAGGAAGTTCAAGAGATTCATGAAAGCGAAGAAGTAAAATTTTAAGAGAAGGACACTTAAAGGAGAACCAAGCAAAGATAGGGAGAAGGAGAAAGACAAAGAACTTCCCATATGCTTTGAATGTAAGAAGCCAGATCACTTCAAAATGGACTACCTTCTTCTCAAGAAATCAAGCAAGAAGATAATGATGGTAACATGGAGTGATAGTGAGGACTTAAGCTCTGATGAAGAAGCACAAGAAGTTGCCAACCTATGCTTGATGGCTCATCAAGAGAAGGTAAATGCTGAAATATCCTTGGATTTTACTTTCGATGAGTTACAAGAGGCATTTACAGATTTTTTGACTAAATTTAATAAAGTAAGATTGACAAACAAAGAACTTAAGAAGCAAAATCTTAATTGATTCATAAAAGAAAATATTTTGAAAAATTTAATTCATTAACTTGTGAAAATCAAAATTAAATGATGAGCTAAAGAAGATTAAACTATTTGTAGAGAAATTTGCTTATAGCTCCAAAAAATTGCATATGTTATTGAATGAACAAAGAGCTATTTTTTTAACAAAGCTGAATTAGGATTTAAACTTCAAAAGAAACAAAAATTACTGAAAAATTTGTTTATTAAAGCTTCCTCAAATCCTACCTTAAATGTTTCATGTTATTGCTGTGGTAGAATTGATCATAAATCCCATTATGTCACTTTCAAAAATTAAATGAAAAAATGGTTAAAATTATTTGGATTCCAAAAGGAACCATGAGTACTAAACCTAAAGGACCCAAGATGACTTGGGTACCTAAAAATTTTACTTCATTTTCTTGTGTAGGAGTGTCTTGCAGCCCGGGAGGAGAAAATACTTTGATATCTTGATAGTGGCTATTCAAGATACATGACGGATAATAAATCTCAACTTATCACTTTTGAACTTAAAGATGGAGGAGTGGTTATATTTGGAGATAATGAAAAAAGGCATATCATTGGTGTTGGTAATATTCATATCACTTCCTCCACTTCTATTCAAAATATATTATTAATTGATGGATTGAAATATAATTTACTTAATATTAGTCAATTTTATGATAAAAAATTTGAAGTAATTTTTAAATTTTATTATGTATAGTATCTAGTCCCAATGACAATAGCATTATGTTTATTGGATATAGACGTGGCAATATCTACATGGTGGATCTAGATGATCTTCACATAAAGAATAGTCAATATCTTGTAGCAATGGGAGCTAAAGTTAGTGAGACTAGCTGGTTGTGGTATCATAGATTAGGTCATACTAGTATGGATTTACTTCAAAACTTACTAAGAAAGATCTTGTTGAAAGCTTATCAAAATTAAATTTTGAAAAGGATCGGATTTGTGATGTTTGTCAACTTAAAAAACAAACTAAAAATTATTTTATACCAAAAGGCATGGTTTCAACATTTAGACCTTTAGAATTACTTCACATAGATTTATTTAGACCCACTAGAACCATAAGCTTAAGAGATAAGAAATAAGGGCTTGTAATTATAGATGTTTTTTTAAGATTTACTTGGATAATATTTTTAGCACAAAAAGATGAAGTATTTAAAGCCTTTGCCAAATTTTATCAAAAAATTTAAATGAAAAGAATACTTTCATTGTATGCATTCGTAGTGATCATAGTACTGAATTTAAAAATCAGTATTTAAAATTTTATAATGATAAAGAAATTGATCATAATTTTTTGCATCTAGAACACCTCAACAAAATGAAGTAGTAGAAAGAAAAAATCGCACATTACAAGAAATGGCATGCATTATGTTATGTGAAGGTAATTTACCTAAATATTTTTAGACGAAAGCTATTAATACTACATGCTATATTTTAAATCATATATTAATTAGACCTATTCTAAAGAAATACCATATGAACTTTAGAAAGAAAGAAACCAAACATAAACTATTTCATTTTTGGTTGTAGATGTTTTATACTAAATAATGAAAAGATAATCTCGAAAAATTTGATGCCAAGTCGGATGAGGGTATCTTCTTAGGATACTTTACATCAAGGCATAAAGAGTCTTCAACAAGAGAACTCTCATTATTGAAGTATCTATTCATATAGTTTTGATGAATCTAATGACAAATCTTTTGGAAAGAAGATGCTTTAGATGAAGATGCAGGTATTCTCAATAACAAGATGGATGGCCTCACATTAAATGATGATTCACCTTAAAACAATGAAGAAGACCTAAGAAAGAGGATGAAGAAGAAAAGGATGAGGAGCCCACTCCAAGTCCAAAGATAAACTACCAAAAGAGTGGAGGTATGCACATGGACATCCTAAAGATCTTATTATCGGTGATCCATCACAAGGGCTAAGAACTTGATTTTATCTAAGAAATATCAATAATTATTTAGCTTTTGTGTCATAAATTGAACATAAGATAATAAAAAAAGCTAAAAATGACCCTTGTTGGATAAATGCTATACAAAAGAATTAAATCAATTTGAAAGAAATAAGATTTGGACACTAGTTGATAGACTCAATGACCATCCTATAATTGGAAATAAGTAGGCGTATAGAAATAAATTAGATGAACATAGCACCATCATTAGAAACAAAGCTAGGTTAGTGGCTAAAGAGTACAACCAAGAAGAAGGTATTGATTTTGATGAAATCTTTGTCCCAGTAGCTAGATTAGAAGTAATTAGGCTGCTACTTGCATTTACATATTTTATGAACTTTAAATTATATCAAATAGATGTTAAAAATATATTTTTAATGGTTATATATCTGAGAAAGTGTATGTTGAACAACCATCCGATTTTAAAGATCATGCATTTTCAAACCATGTCTTTAAACTACATAATGCTTTGTATGGACTAAATAATAAATTTTGTTACATAATAAATTCACTAGGAGGAATGTTGATAAAATATTATTCTTAAATAGAAAAGATGATAATCTATTGGTAGTGCAAATCTATGTAGATGAGTAAGATGGAAGAGTTGAACTTCTTTCTCGAACTCCAAATCATGCAAAGTGAAGAAGAAATTTCCATCAACCAATAAAATACACAAGAAAAATACTCAAAAAGTTTGGAATGGAGACTTGAAGATTGATTGGCACACCTATGAATCCCTCCTGTAAGCTTGACAAAGATGAAAGGGATAAGAAAGTAGATAATAAACAATATAGAGGTATGATAGCGCTCTACTTTATCTTACTACAAGTAGATCAGATATTATGTTTAATATTTGCATGTGTGCTAGATATCAATCAAATCCTAGAGAATCTCATTTACTTGCTGTTAAAAAAATTTTAGATACTTATCTGACACACTTAATATAGGATTATGGTATGATAGATTATCACCTTTTGAGTTAATTGGGTACTCTGATGCTGATTTTGCTGGATGTAAACTGGATAGAAAAGCATAAGTGGCACATGTCAATTTTTGGAGTTAATTTAATCTCTTGGTTTAGCAAGAAATAAAACTCAGCAGCATTATCTATGGTTTAAGTCGAATATATTGCTGCAGGGAGTTGTTGTACTCAAATCATGTGGATCAAACAACAACTTAAAGATTTGATATTAAACTTAATAAAATTCTAATAAGATGTGATAACATAAGGGCAATCAATTTAACTAAAAATCTAATTCAACACTCAAGATCAAAATATATTGAGATAAGATATAATTTCATAAGAGATCATATTCAAAATGATGATGTAATACTTGAATTCATACTCACAGATAAATAATTAGTTGATATATTCACTAAACCCCTTAGTGAAGAAAATTTAGCATCATTAGAAAGATCTAGAGACCTACTATCAATCAGAATAGATCTTATATTTGTAATCCTAAATCAAGTTGACTCAAACTTAAAATGATCAATTTTGTGTGCATAACCATTGATTGATCTCATAGGAATCCCCAATGCCTTTTAGGTACTGAATTTCATTAAAATTGTAAAAATTTTAGACTTGTGCTCGAGTCAACTTGAACAAAAATTGAGATGACTCGTGCTTGAGTCGACTCGAACAAAAATTCAAGTCAACTCGACTGTCAGGGCCACGGTGTCTAAACAGACTCGTGACTCCTCGTGACGCCCTAAAACCACCCTAATCATTTTCATAAGGGTCCCCCTTCCTCCCAAACCCTCTCCTAACAGTAACCCACACGATCTTTGCCCATCATTCCTTGATTTCCCCTTGATCTGTTGTCGATTTGAGCGAGATGGTGCGGACAAGGCACATGGGGTGGAGAACTCTCTCAAGCCGAGGTATTGAGCAGCAGGAAAGGAGAAAGAAGGTTAGGATGGAGCCATCTACATCTCCAGCATGCGAATCATCCCGAGCTCCTGTGCAACCCTTGGAGAATGAGCCAAATCAAGTTAAGGATCAAGGTATAGAGCCACCCCTTCGCCACGGCCCTCTCCTTCAGGAAGAATGTGTTAGAAAATCAGGTAGGGTTGCATACATAGATTTCAAAACTTTTTTGAAGTAGCAGTGGAAATAATTTAGGTTAAACCCTTTAACCCACATGCAATAGATCTAATCTATATCTACCCAAGCCCTGAATTTAAGACATGCATATAATCTAAAAATTACAATAAAATTGAGATTGGATCTTAATAACTTATGCGGTTGAAATTCATCGCAACCAACGATCTTAGATCTGAAGGTTCCTGAGCCGCACATATGTCCAGCCTCTACAGGTATCCATCGGGATCAACCTTGAGCTTTTCTTCTTATTGTGGATCCTTCTTCTCTAAGTAGGATCTCAGCCTTTTGAACCTTAGATTAATTGTTGATCTCTGACTATGGTGTCAACACTTGAACCGCAGTCTTGCTCCCTTTTGCTTGATGTAGAAGAAAACACCCTTCACCTTAGGCATATGGGAAGATGGGATGCCCTACACTTGGTCATTGAAAAGAGAGGAAGAAGGGGTGGCATGGAGAAGGAGAGGAGAAAGTTTTGAATCCCAAAATTCAATTCATTCTAAACCCTAGGAGATCATCTCTTTAAATAGACCTTTTTTGATTCCAAATCGTTATCCAATCAGGCTAAAAGATTAGATCTTATCTCATAAGGTCTCTTACCTTTAATCTAATTTCTTCTAAAAAATTAGACCTAATTGGAAAGGCCCTTACCTCAAAAATCAAGTGCATGTGGAACCTTCATCTTATAAGGCAAGATAAGTGGCGCCACTTGATTTATTAGGCAGGTAGTTGGCACCCCCTTAGGATTTTATGCTCATAAGAGGTGACGTGGCCCCTCCTCTCTCTCTCTTTCCATGCCAAGTAAAGAGGAGGTGGGCCCCTCACTCTATCTCATGCCCTCTCCAAGGGATGGCGCCCCTTGGAGTTTCAAAAAGGGTGCGTGCACCATCTCTTCTTTTCAATTAATCCTCATCTCATTAGGAAATAACAAGGAAAAAATAAGAGAATTAGTTTGCCAACTCATTGACTTGATCCAATCCTTTTGGGCTCTCAAATAGGTGCCCAACAAACCCAAATCAAAATGGACTTAGATTAGGTTCAAGGCTATGAACTTGATCCAATCTTTATCTAATAAGGAATCGAAGTTCAGAGAAGAATTAGGTTTAACCAGTTCTAGCATAGTTCTCATAACCCAATAGGATTTCACTAAATTCTTATCCAATTAGAACTTCAAAAGCCCAATTGGTTAATTCAAGATTAAATCCCTTAATGTGTGACCCCGTAGGTTTCATTCTATCTGGTAGAAGATATATTGTGATCTCCATCACAATATCATCGAAACTTCTTTCGATAGGTTGGAACAGTTTCAGCTCTATCCTTCGAGGATCATCGATCATCAAAATGACGTCCGATGAGTCTCACAATCCACTAGTGATACCTAGCAGTATGTAGTGACAATCTAGTAGAATGAAAGTGTGAATCCTTAGATACAGTTATCATATGATTCAGTCCTTCTATCATGAGTTCTGACTTGACGGAGGTCATGGAGAACTCGTCAGACCCCATCATCAATCATATACTAGATTGGCTCGACTCGAGCTCACTTGTGAATCTTGTGAAAATTTTTTTCTAGCATTCATACTTACTTTCATCAAAGACTTTTTGAACTCAGTCTCACAAATCGCATAGGACTTCTCCTTTTCTATCAAGATCGATAGATTCCTTTAGGTACATCCTACTCCAAAAAGCGAACCTAAACCTACTGTAGCCAACATACACAGTAAGGATCTGAATGGTTAGGGACTAAGAAAATGTGTAGTCAAACTCAGTAGCCTCACTGCGACTAGTCGATGACATCGCAGGTCAAAGAACCACTCACACCACTGCAGCATCGAGATAACTATTAACGAGTGAGTAGGTATCCAAATGGTTTCTCATGTTGGTCATGCTCAGTGCAAGTTGTTCTCTAATAACTACACACACTATTACCTCGGTGTCCTTACACTGCAGATCTGAGATTCATCTGTCCATAAGAGAGGCGAGCAGTACACCGATCATAAATAGATTGATCACTATCCTTCATGATGATTCTTTGATCGAAAGTATTTAGAAACTAATCACTAATTAATATATGTCTCAAATTCTCAACATCTTGAGAATTTATAAAAATCATCTTTGTTAATTTTAGGATAAATCATGAACGTATAAATATGATTGAAAAAAAAATCTTTAATTAATATAAAATATTAAAAGTATAAAATTAAGTCTTAAAATTATAAAATCTGTCAGCCAACAATTAGCTTCTAGGATACTCATCTAACAAACTTTCACTTGACCTAAAGCTAATTGGCCATATACCTAAGACCCATCTTCTTAAAGTGAGCTTTGATCTTCTACTGGCTGAGAGGCTTGGTCTGTTGGGATTTTATGATTTCATGCATGCAAAAATTTTGAAATGAGTACACAGCAAAATTTAAAATTAGATTAAATCTAATTTAATCTAAGCATGCATAAGATCAAATCTTAAAATCAAAAATAGGATCTACATATGTGAGATAGGATTCAGATATAGAAATCAAATAGAAAAAATAAATAAACTTCATACCTGGGTATGAGTCGATCTATACTGTGAACTGATGATGACGGATATCTTCTGAAGGTCCCTTGAAGTCGCACAAGTGTCCGACCTCTACAGATATCCATACGAGACTTCGATCTGATCAGAATCTTCTTGATCTCACCAAGATGCTAGCTCCCTTGCAGAAATCATATCTTGACGGTTGAAAAATCTTCTTTTCTCTCAAGACAATCTTAGAGAAGAACAAAATAGGAGGATGATGATCTCTACGCTAGAGATCATGAGCAGAATCCTTTCTTCTTTTTCTTCCTAAAATTCATGCACCAAATCTCTATGCAAGAGATGTAAGAATTTTTGTCCAACTCTTGGACAAAGAGGAGAGAAAAACTCATATCTAAACTAGGACAAAAGAAAGAGAGAAGAGTCCCCAACAACCAACTTTTGGTTGTTGGTAAGAAAGAAGAGATAGGAGCTCTCATACCTCACTCCCCTTGGACCTTCACGTCGTACCTCTCTCTATGATTATTCTCCATGCATAACTCCCCTTATTTTGGCATCAAAACCTGATCCATCACCAGCCATCTAATGCCTCATAAGGTCTCTTGTTTAAATAGGAAGAGAGGCTAGGGTTTAGGTGAGAAGATAAGAGTCCAATGATCCTTGGACTCTTGATTTTTATGCCGCCCAATATCTTCTCCTTTTGCACCCAGGTTTCTCAAGAAAAAAAGGAGATTAAGAGAGCTTCTTACACACACAAGGCCTCACACAAAAGAAGGGAAGATGAGGGATATATTGGCATCCAAAAAATATGGTAGGTGTGGGACTAGTTGTGGCACATGGAAGGGAGAGTTTAATCCACATGGGACTCCCCTTTAAGTGGCTGATTTAAATTAATTTCAACTCTAACTAATTCTAATCATATTAGAAATTGATTAAATTCAAATAGATTGAAATCCAAATCTGATTAGGAGCCCAAACTATTTAGATTAGATATCACCTAATTAGAGGAGTCCTAGTCCTTTTAGACCCTCTCTTGGTGCTTGAGTCAAACTCAATTTAATCCTAATCTAATTAAGATTTAGTGCACCCATGAAGAAAAAATTTTTAGTCCAAATAGGAACTCAAATACTCTTTATTAGATCTTAGTCTAACTAAGAATTAAGTCAAACCCAAATCCTAATTCAACAAAGAATTATTCTCCCATGCAATTTGATTATCTCATAACCCAATTAGGCTTAATCAAATCAAATCCATATCAAGTTAAATTAAATCTAATTTAATTTAACTTGATGCAAGCT
>KE510131.1:16122-29595 GCA_000441515.1 Elaeis oleifera | reverse complement strand
GTTTTAAGATTAAATCTTATGCATGTATTTATAGATTAAATAATTTAATCTAATATTCTTTCACTAAAAATTTTGAAATGCATGCATGAAATCCCTGCGCATCCCAACAGGCTCGGGCCGGCCCGAGGCCCATCAGGCTAGGCCAGCTTTGGGCCATGCTTTAGGCTCGGCCCGAGACCATTCAGGCCGGGCTAGGGCTAAAAAATGGGTCTGTTTATTTTCGGATTGGGCTCAGGTAGACCTTGGCCCGGCCCAGGCCCGAGTCCGAATATAAATAAAACCGCCCGGGCCTGAACCCAGCTCCCCATCCCTCTTTCCTCCTCTCCCTTCTTTCACTCCCTTGCTAGCGACAGCGATGGGGGCCATGGGGCAGAAGAAAGGGCACTGATCTTCATCCTCCGAGGATCCAGAGGAGCTTGCTTGCATCCCACTCCAGGCCATCCTCCTCACCGATAGCTTCACCACGAAGTCCACCTCATCGCCCTCAAGCACCCCAAGGTAACCGTAAGAAATCTAATCTTCTCTTCTACCCTTTCATCTCTTCAGATCTTGATTCGATATGTCGTGCAGTAGTAGCAGCACCTGCCTCCACCATTAGCACTATCGTTGACTTCCAATGGTGGGGGGCATAGCAAGGATGATCAGGAGGATATTTCGAGCCCGATGATGGGTGGCGGAGGCATCGACGTCAATAGCGGATGGGGGCCGTTGGGTTCAGGGAAGAAGTCGAGCGAAGGGCCGCTGCTGCTTTCCTAGAGGTCGAGTAGCCTTGTGCTAGGGCCGGTCAAGGAGTCGAGGAAGATGGGGGAGCTGAGCGGGAGAGAAATTGGATCTCAGCCCAATTGGGCTCAAATCTATATTTTTTCAAAAAATCAAGCCTAAGCCCGGCCCGAAGCCTGAAAAATTATTTCAAACCGAGCTCGAGTAGAGGTATGACCT
This sequence comes from Elaeis oleifera, assembly GCA_000441515.1. Lineage (NCBI taxonomy): Eukaryota > Viridiplantae > Streptophyta > Magnoliopsida > Arecales > Arecaceae > Elaeis > Elaeis oleifera. Next base: position 28,656 of record KE510131.1, on the reverse strand, counting down.
AACTCGGCCCGATCCAGCCCGGCCCAGTTCCAGCCCTATCAAAGATCTATCCCTTTATATAGAGTAAATCCCACTATTAAGAGATAAGATAGAATAAAAGGCTCTTATTTTATTAGTTGGTTGCTAACTAATCTCTAAGTTGTTAGTGAAATTATTTCAATTAATTCATCAAATCAAGTCCACAAATGGGTGCAACCAATTTGCTTCCAACTGAATGCCCAACACCGACAAATCAATTTATAAGGCTGATGACATATAGATAGGATAAGCTTCAGTTTAATTCTAAGGAGAGCTATTGAGCTTTCCATTTCTTTTCTCTATCTCCCATGATAACTATGAAACTAATGCTTCCTAGACTTATTAATGCTACAGTTTTTTGGTTTTCTGTCTGCTAAGATTAGAAGTCATGCTTCTGCTGACCTTGAGGCACTTTTACTATTTGTCATGAACGAAAACAATCATCTTATCTTTCAATCATGGTATTTATTTTCCTTCCAAATGAACTTGTTATGGAAATAAATGTTGCTTGAAATTGCTCTCATGTAGATTATCAATATCCTTGGGTAGATCTTGAGTAGACATTTATGTTGGTATATTTTTGCTGTTAGTATTCGAAAAGATATGTGATGATCCATATGAGCATATGTTTAGTCCTACATTAGCTATGTATTGAGTAGATCTTGAACATTTATATACGACCAAGGAACCAAAACAACATCTTCTAGTTAGCCCTTTAAGATGACATTTTGGTTCATTATAAATGATATCAGAATGAATCCGACCTATAGCCTATGTGGATTAGAAGACACCAAGTTCAGGTTCATTTAGACTGATCACGAGTTAATCATGATATTTATGATTGAATTTGTGGTACTTGTAACTGAATTTATGGAGTACTCTTAGCTAACTTAGGAGGACATAAGGGTTCAAATGAGAAAATATGTAAGGATCTATATGAGCATATGTTTAATCTTATATTAATAATATGCCAAATAAATCTTGAATATTTATACAAAGCTATAAAATGTAAATAATATATTCTGACTTGCCTTTTTGAGTAAGGTCTTGGGTCATCACAGTTATATCTTAAAACTCTAGTATAATGCTTGGAATTTATGCATGTTTTTGGTTCAGGATTCTCAACCAAATCTTTTTGGCTCATTAGTTATGTGTTTTTGCTGCATTAGTTTTTCACGCATATTATTTTTTTGCTGCATTAAATCTTGATCACCATTTCTCTTGCCCTCTTGGTAGAGAACCAATGTATAGGCACGTATGAAGGCGTTTCACTGAGACTCGTATTTTTCTCAGGCAATTTCGCGGGAGGCCATCTTCTCCTGATCTCCCACCAATGTAATATGATCAGCAAATAAACAACCTAGCAGAGTTCCCACCGCACTCCCGCTTTAACCGATAACTGGATGGAAAAGTATACAAAATATTAGTTTTTGGATACAAATCACTTAGCCATTATTAAAGTCAAATAAAAATTTCTGTCTTTGAATTTGGCTTCTTATTCTTTTTCTTTTCTAATTTAATTTAGCCATAGAAATGCTATAGAGAATCTACTAGAACAGAAACATTTTTGCTTTAGTTGAATTTGATGGGCACAAGGAAGAACATAACAATATGAACATCTTGTCTTTTTAGTTATTTTGGATATTATATTTATAATAAAGGCTATTGCTTGGTGAAATAATAGTAAAGGCCTGAGCTAACAAGTGTAATATTTCAGGACACAAGTTTATACTTGATTTATTCAAATTAAAATATAGGCAATTATTTTATTCTAGAGTAATATGTCTTAAAATTATTCAAGGAGTTAATGGTCAATGACACATATTCTCAAAGAGTTAAAATTTAAACATATGTTATTATAGATTAACTCCTAAATACTTCCAGTTGATGATCATTACAGGGATGATGATTGATCCGACTAGACTAGTACACGGATCGGTTCCTTTTGGATAGACGGATCTTGAGTCTACAGTGTGAAGATATTGGAGTGAGAGTACAGGTCGTTGTTAGAGAACAATGATACTGAGCATGATCAAGAACTAAAAGTCACATGGATACTTACTCACTCGTTAGTGACTTCCCAATACTATAGTTGTGTGAGTGGTTCTTTAATCTGCGGTACCTCGGTTGCTCATAGTGGGATTGCTGTAGTTTGACTATACATAAATATGGTCCCTAACCATATGGGTCCTTATAGTGGACGTTGGCTGCAGTAGGTTCACTGTAGGAGAGTATACTTAGGGATCTATCAGTCTTAGTAGTTAAGGAGTAGTCCTATGTAACCTAAGAGGTTGAGTCCATAAATCTGTGGCCACAGCAACATAATTATGAAAAAGAGTTTCTATAGGATTCATGATTGAACTCGAGCTAATTAAGTTAGGCATATAACGAATGCTTAGGGTTTGATGAGATTCCATGACCTGCATCCTATCGAGACTCTCGATAGAAGAACTTGATTATATGGTAACTACATCTAGGGGTTCATCTTTTGTTCTAGTAGATTGTCACTACATGCTGCTAGGCATCACTGATGGATTGTGACAACTCACTAGGATCGTTTTCAGATCAACGATCCTTGTTGAGATTAGTTGGAATTGTTCCAGCCCATCGAAAGAAGTTTCGATGTTATTGTGATGGAGATCATGGTATGTCCCACTACCGATAGAATAGAACCTGAGGGGTCACATACAAAAAGAGCTCGTCCTGATCATTAGCTTGGATTTTGATCAAATTATCAATTAGATGGATGGTTTGGATCAATTTGTAAGAGTTACAAATTTGAAAATTGTTAATTATTAGCATAAGGGACTTAATTGCAAGTGTTATAATATAATTGGACCTCAAGTCTTAATTAATTTAATTAAATTTAATTTATTTAGATTTGACTTAATTTAAGACTAATTGGATTTAATTATCCAAGTTAGACTGGGATTACAATCCTGATTAGATCAGAGTTGACAGTCTTTTCGAATTAGATTTGAATCGAGCTCGAATTGGATTCAATTTGAATCCGAATTGAACCCAATCAAAATAGATCGCCTAAGCCCACTTTTACTGGGCTTCTCTCTCATCTTTCATATAGAAAGAGAGAGTGCGGCACTGATCTTCATGTCCTTCTCTTGTGTGTGTGTGAAAGGAGAGGAGGCGCAAGTTGGCGCCTCCCTTTTGGATTAGGACTCTTCCCAAATAAGGATCGAATTCAAATTTGATTTGAATTATATCAGATCAAATCAGATCCTCATCTGGAAGTGGGTGTGGGAATTGAGATTTTTTGTGCGACAAAAATCTAATGAGAAGGAGAACGTGCGTCTTGTGTGTGTGAATGGAAAAGAGACACCAATAGTTGGCGCCCCTCATCTCTTGGTCTTCTTTTCTTATTTTGGTCTATCTTTTCTATTTGAATTTGATTCAAACTAAGAAAAGGATCAAGTCTGATTAGAAAGGGCATTGGACCTGATTTTTGTGCAATAAAAATAAGGGGAATGAGATAGGGCATGCGTGGTTGTTCCGAGTTAACTTTTTATTATCATTTACCGCAAGGCCCCTTCTCATGACAGATTGTCCCTTCCTTATACATCTCCCTGCCATTCTCCCTCTAGAAGAGATCTAAGAGAGAGAAATCAGAGAGAGGATGAGAAGAAAATAGATTTTCTTCTTTTCATGGTGGTCCTGAACAAATCCTGTCAGATCTGCGTGAAAGGTTCGTGCAATGGATTTTTTTCTTCCAGATCTAGAAGAAGAGGATCCAGATTCAAGCTGAAGAGCGAGGCCTGCAAGATGCTAACACTTCGGTGGCCTCGGTGCTCCGATCAGATCATCTCCGTGTAGATACTAGTAGAGGTCGGACATGTGCGCAGCTCCGACAAAATTTTGAGCATTTGCAGGATCCGATCCAAAAAGAAATGAAAAATTGATTAAGATAATCAATCTTTACTCCCTCTTTATTTAAATTTTAGATCTATATTTGAAATTTATTCATACATATCTAAACTAGATCCTTAGGTGATATTAGGATTAGATCCTTCACATACTGTAAATTAAAATGATTTAATTTATGCTTCCGCTATGCTATTACATGAGATGTAAAAATTTTTGCATGCAAATCACCTAGGCTTCCTTCTAATGTTGACATGGGTTCCGCTTGTAGTGCAGCCCTTGTGTAAAAAGCATGGAGGTCACCGCTGTTTTAATTCAGTGCATAAGTAGCCTGAGCAACTATAGGTTTCTACATCATTCATATCACTTGCAGCTATGGCCACCAACCAATCTGGTCCATGTTAACTGCTACCATTTTTAGTCCCTCTTTGCAAGTCTTTTTTCTATTTCACACCTTTCTATTAGAATATGAAGCCATATTATATATTCACCAATATCAGTTCAACCATAGTATTATATTGTTTTTTTTGGTTAGAATAGTATTATATTGTTAAACACAGCTATAAAGTGAGAGTATGAAGTGTACCCAACTATGGAGACAGCTTGTAGAGCACATACTTATTCTTTACGAAAACTACTGATATTGTATATCATAGACATTAAACAGTCTCAAGCCCCACCAGTGATGTTCATGGATCTGTGCGTGGCTAGTTCTTGCAAGATTTATTATCTTCTAGGGGCATTTAAGACGACCACCATGAGTTTTCATATTAGCATAGCAGGGACACACGTCTCTGTTCCCAGAGGTCCCTGGTGGGACACAGTCGCACCTTTGGCAGCAAGTGTTGCAGGCCCTTATGCAAATCTTATGCCGTGATGCCTTGCTGCAGCGGTAATCACACTTTGAAGGACAATCTACAACAAAAGAAATCCACATGATGTAATTAGTGCCATAAACATTAACAAAGCAACAAATCTTTTGACATCTACATAATTTATGTAGTTGACATTTAAAGCGTGGTTATTTGTTACTACTTTGTATACTTGTGAAGCTCGATGTGATTTTCTAAAGGAACTTTGGATGCTTCATAAATTGGAATCTAATATTTAGAAAGGGATGTGCCTACTGGAGCATTCCCTGATCTTTAGTTACTCTATCAAATTCTGCATTTTAAGAAAAAGATATCTCCAGATCCAAAGGGAAGGTGTCTTATTCCTACATCGAGTGCTAAATAATTTGAATGAAACCAAGTAAAAATAGAAGCCTGAAGATTTATAATATATGCTTTGCTCACGGATTATCCAATTATTTCTCAATTAAAAGGTAGCTTGGTGGTTTATTTTTGGACCGAGGGATCATTAATTGCAAGTATTTGTTCTTAGTTTAATAGAACCAAAACCTATTTATTTTCGAATTGCCACAATAGTGTTCATTATTGAATTGCCCCTTCCTTCTACATTTTTTCTGAATAAAAAAAGTCTCATTTGTTTTTCTCCCCCTCTCTTACTTGTACTTGATCACATATCTCAGCAAATGTAGATACTTGTTCTAATAGGTAGAAATTTTATCTTGGAGGGAGACATGCGTAGCCGATTTACCTTTGCCGTCCAATTAATATTCCCTCAAAAACCTGACGAAAGATGGTTATGTGCCCTTACCTATGCCCTCTACTCCAACTACCCATGGTCCAGTGAACACGTCCAACTGGAGAACAAAATATAGGCAAAACATTAAACACCGGCAATTATACTAGAGAAGCAAAATTTGGAGAATTGTGACAGCAAATACTAATTACTGAAAACGAAAACATGAATGGTGGATTAATTTAAAGAACTGGATTAGCACAGGGGGTAGTTTTTTCAACTACTCTTGAAATACAATGTAATAATATCAAAATTATAATAAATAGAAGATTTCAAAGACAAATTTTATTATATATTAACAATAAATTTAGTCATGGTCAATTAAAAATTCTTTTCATTAATACCAATGGCTACATGATGAATCTATGCGAAAGCTCTCAGCACTGTTATAGCATCATTAATATAGGCCCGTGCACTATGGTTATATCAGCACAATATTATGACAAAGTCACCTAAATACTATGTCTATCAGTAAGTATTTATTTAATATTCATAATTTTTTATTTGTGTGAAATCTTGGAATATACCAACATATTTCAAGGAGTAATGCTATAGGGCCAAACATGGTACCAACTAAATTTTTCATTTCAATGCAATCCAGGGGTCGCTGGTGTAAAGCACGAGTCTCCTTAAAACAAATACGTCTGAAGCTTGTATTTTGTCACCAAGTTTGGATCCCAAAGCTTTTTCCATTTTAAAAGACCAGAGAAATTTCTTACCATGGTGGATCTTGCAATAAATTTAATTACATAATTTTTTTCCTTAATTCTAAATTAGTCGGCATTTGTTACATAATTTTTTTTCCTTCAATCTACTCGATTAGTCTAGAACTGAAAAATATTGAGATATCAGACCATTCTTTACTATTTTATCCTACGTGATTTTGATCTACCTTTCTTTCTTCATTCGTGCTATATATATCGAATCACTTATTCACACTAATGCATCCCTTGATTTTTATTGCATACTAGCATAAAATCTGTACAATGTGCAAAATACTTTCTTTATTTTAAAAAATATATCATCTTTAAAATATTATTTTTAGTAATTATATAATTATTTAAAAATAATATATCTTTTTGAATATATAAAATATTTATTTATTAAAAAATATTTGTATTAAGTTTAATAAAAAGAATAGATTAATATTTTATTAATACAAAAAGTGAATAATATCATTAAACTTGAACGATAGAAGGATTTTAATATTGTAATATTTAATATTTTCATTCTAGTATCATCCAAGAATCGGCACAAAATCTAGAATGTATATTTTTGGATAAACATAGAATATATATTTCATAACAAAATTTAAGTGGCTCAATCTATATATATTTATTGTGATTTGTGTATAAATATATTGAAATTTATGTTTGAGATGATTATCAACCCAATTTCATCTGGCAATAACTAGAACAAAACAATAAATTGATAGGATTCAAATTAATTGGATCAAGCTTCGACTCAAGTTTTTAGGCTCAATCAAACCGATATCTAATCTAACCACTTACATCGACCCACAGTCATCGAGTCTAACATTAGCTAATCCATCCACATCTCTAACCATCTGTATGGGTCAAGATTATGCCTACACTAGAGTGTTACAAATTGACTGGATTTTTCCTTCCATATGTGTCTTATAATCCTATTATTATCATAGCATGATAAATAAGCAAAGTTTATGTGTGCATGTACCAAGTGCCCTAAAATGTGTTTCATATTTTGAAAGTCCTAATCAAACCTGATATCTATTTTTTTAGAGTTTTAAATTCTCAAAAATTTTACCTAATTTTAGATATTTTTTCTTAGAATCCTAGAATAAATAAGGAAAGACATCTCTTTCATATTTATCCCACATCAAAAATTTACCTTCACATTTATTGAATGCATATGTCATGTATAAATGTTCCAAAAATATACCATATATAAATATAGCATGAATATATTTCTAAATATTATTTAATAATTATTAAATACTATTTATCCTTTATACGAAGCATATGCTTAAATATTATTTGCCAATGTATACACGTGGCGGACGTTCTAAATATGCACCACATATAAATATGATATAAATATATTTATAAATATTATTTAATATTTATTAAATACTATTTGTCCTTCCAAAACATATACTTAAATACTATTTGTTATTTTCATGTATATATCGTAAATATATCATGCATACACGATATGATAAATAAGCACAATTTACACATACACATACCAAGTGCTCCAAAATTTTTTTCATATTTTAAGAGTCTTAAGCAAATCTCATATTTATCTTTTTTAAGAGTTTTAAATCACTTAAAATTTATCTAATTTGGACATGTTTTTATCTCATAATCCTAGAGTAAATAAAGGGAGAGATCTCTTTCATATTTATTCATGTCAAAAATTAACCTTCATATTTATTGAATGAATATATGTGTACGTATTCGAAAGATATACCATCTATAACTATGGCATTAATGCATTTGTAAATACTATTTAATATTTAGTAAATGCCACTTGCCCTTCTAAAGGGTAGCTAAAGGGATACTTGACAATGACAGCCATAGGGATGGAGCAGGATAGTGGGGTGTCTAGTGGAGAAACCAAGATCACGTTTTAAGCTCAGTCGAGCCAGATATAAAATCAGTTGTTTTGTAATTAATTCATCAATCCCTTGTGAGGCTGTCCCTGAGCTTCTCACCAGCGGCTTGCTCATTTCGAAGCTAGGAAACTAGATTAAAGAATGCACAAAGAGATGACTTGAATCTTGCTTGCGAGGTAGACTTTTTATACCTAGGAACCACGGATAGAGAACATGAAAGTAGTACAAAAGTTAAAGTTAAAGAATGGATATGAAAGCTCGAACTGTAGCAAATAAATATGATCAGGGTACTGGCTTTGTCGAAGGTCTCAGAAGATCCATAGCTGCTATCCATAAGGCGATCTCACATGCAATTTCCTTTAGAACCATAAGCCCTCAAGCAAAAGAACAAAAAAACCAACTACACAAAGACACAAAACCGAAGCCATAACACAGGGACATACCTCCACCAGAAGTAACAGGAGAAACAGTGGTGAGAAGATCCTAGCCTTGGCCATGAGAAATGGAGGGAGAGATGAAAAGACGCTAGAGAGAGAAAGGCAGAAGAGCAGAACAGGGATGAGAGCATTGGGTATGCGCCCCAGATCTTATAGACACGGACTCCTAAAGCCACAAACTTTACGTGGGCGTCATTTCGTGGTGGTCTTTATTGTGCTCCGCATACGGCATACCAACCCGTGACGCTAAGAATAGCTGGCCATCGGTCACCTTCTCGATGTTATCGCAGTTCCAACGTGTCCATCAGTTCATGTGTACCTATCAACTTTTACCTTGTGTGAGTCCGCCACATAGAGAGCCTCTGTGACATATGTTATAAATAGAACTATATAGAGACACAACGTTGCAAGCTCTTCATCCATGTCCAATGGGATAATCGGATTCTGGATAATAGTAGTTATTGCATAATTTCTTGAAAAAAAGTAGTCATTAGTTATTTTTAGTTTTGGTGCCGAGAGAGAGCACTTGACCCATTAAGGTTCAAGTCCATACTAGACTCAAACCTAACCCACAAGTCAAAAACATAAGATCTTGGGTGGGATTTTTTTAGTTGGTTTGCTGGCTATCATTTACTATTGCCACCCTTAACTTTAGCCATTTGATCCTCATAGGTTAAAATTAAAATGCCATTTGATGAGTTTGGACCATTACATCAATTTTTGTTGCGGTATTGCCACTACTTTTCCTCCTACGAGAATACACTTGAAAAAGATAAGGAAAAGGGAGGGTGAGTGGGGGTTCTCTTTTCTTCCAGAGTCTACCATAATTTTAGTTGAGATGGCTTTTGGCTAAACTTTAGAGCGTTCTACTTCCAGAGTCTTCCAGAGTCTAGCATAAGATTTTAGAGAGTATGGTATTCCAAGGCTTTATGTGGGCCTCCGAGCAGTTGGAATCCATGGGCTTCTACTAGCTTTCCGCACCACGTATTCAACAGCAACAACAACAACGAAAAAAAAAAAAAAAAAGAAAAGAATGCCTTTATGGTAATTAATAAAAAAGGATGCCTTATCGAGAAATCGTTGGGTAGTAGGTGAAGTGGGGCCTAGCAGCCGCACGTATACCTGCACTTTTTCCAAAATTCAAAAGTAAATAAAGGGACTTTTTGTTAAGATATGATTACAGCCATCACAAAAAGCATTCGCGATTGGAATAAATTGTCCACTGTTTACACGGAAGTACGTGAACGATAAAAAGCCTATGGGTCCATTTGTCATTAGATGATAATATAAGCATTTACCCCATTAAAGATGGCGAAAGTATGTAGCACTTTATCTAGAACAAACTAGTAGGAAAGATGAGGAATTAAATGTCACGAGCCATGTTTAACAAAACTACAAGAAATTTAGATAATAGTGCTTGCCTAGTGGTCACAACCCTTCTCTTTTAGGGCAGATTTCGAGCTGAATTATTGGGGTAGGTTTCAACCTGAATTTTAGGGTAATGCGTGCCAACAGTTTGATCATATAGCCGGAATAATTAATTTTAGACGGATCCATCTGCTCTTCTTGAAAAGAGAATCCAAAATTTAGGTTGTTTTGATCGCAGATAAACAAATTATTGTGGCCTGTCTCCGATAGGAGTGGTCAGCCGAGGGCCGAACCGCTGCACCTAAATGTCGGACGGTGAGGAACCGAAAGAGGATACCTAGTTATCGGAGACGGATGCACAGTCGAAGAAGCCGACAGCGAGAGTGAGGGCTGGTGACGGGTGCCAACAATGATTTCCATCTGGTGCCGGGGTGCGAGACCTGCAAGGGAAGTCCCGTCAGAGATTGCTCCGACAAAGCTCTCTGATGCTCAAGTCAAAAAGAATTCAATAAAGAATGAGCAAAGTTTTGACGTCAGGATCTCAAGCATGAGTGCATAAGACATCATATCTAGAAGAGTCCCCGCTTACCTCTATTTATAGAGGGAGCAAAGTCAATAGCAGAAGGACGGACAGTCATTTTAAGCATGTCCCATCACACAGAGGCACATGGGACATCCTTAAATGCTCCTGATGGAGGGTGTACCTTATGTTTGATGTGCAGGTGGCCGCAGTAGCGGAAGCTACCGCACATGCAGCATAATTAATAAACTCATGGCTTTCCATCATGGCGTGCAGCCAGCTGCCCAGGGTATGGTTTCTAAGCGACGTGATTTGATGTAGCCTGACGGGACAGCATGGTGGTCACGTTCAATGTTCGACTACTCGGTTGACGCCCGTGCTCGAAGGTCCAAAAGTCAAATGAGTGACTCCATAGAGTAGTGCTACTTGACCGGGTAGTCAATAGGACACCGAGGAAGTAGTTGGCTATGCATCGAATGTCATCAGCTAGCCAGAGGTCATATGTAGACTGCATGTCAATCTAAGTCGGCTTAGTACTGACTAGGCTAAGCCCATTGCCTTTAGTCAACGAAGTATCGTCGATCTTGACTGATGGAAAGTCGATCGGGGCAAGGCCTGTCGATCCAAGTTGGACCGGACCATAGAACCTAGTCGGTGCAGTGCATTTGGTCGGTCAGGAGGCAAAGAAGAGAGATAGTCGGATAAGGACCAAGGATCTACCCCAACACCTACCCCCTAACTCCCGAGTCTAATTGTGTGGCTTTAATCGGACGAAGGGAGTTAGTCGACGAGTGGATCCGAGTCATCTTTTCAACAATCCTTCATTTAATGTTAACCCGAAGACTACGTTCGATCATCTGGTCACTTCGTTAAATAAACCACTACTCTGTCATTTCGTAGGACGTGTGGTGGCTCTATGACATCGTAGGTCATGCGACAATAAATGCCACGGTGCTCGAGGCGATCCTCCGTAATGATGGCAGAAGATCGGATGGTAGAGTAATAATTAGCAGAGGTACCTAAGTCATCCACGTATCAATCATCCATTGGCCCAACTCGTAGTCACATGGATTTGGCTGATTTGGCACGATCTTAATGGTGGTGGATCGAAAGCCGAGAAAATAGTTAGTGAAGATCGTCGCCACGTGTTGGGATCTTCGAGGAAGGCGCAATTATTAGCATCAATCCTGACCGTCGAGGGAGTTTATAAATAAGGGTTGGCCCATCTTAGTTTTGCTCCTGATTCTGATGCCTTCACTCCCAATCTTAGGTCCCTTATCTTCCAACAGAGAGCTTAGGGTCCCTGAGGCTCAAGCTTCATTGCAGTTGGCCATCTCCTTCGTTGTCAGTCTTCACTACCATCGGTCCTCTCTTGTCGGTCTTTCGATCATCGTCCCCACCTCTTGAGATTATTCTCCCTTGCCTTCTCTTTTGAGTTTCCACCTTCAAACTTTCTTCCTTTCATGGCTTCTTCTAGTAGAGGGTCTAGAGACAAGAACTTGATGGAAGACCAAGGTTCTCGGACTCCAACTGTTCAAAGAGAGATCGAGAAGATTGTTGAAATTCGAGATTTGGGACATGCATATATGTTTCAAAATTTTATTTCTAAACATCACAATAGAATATAAGATTAAAATATTTTAATTTAATTATGCATACATAAAAATATAAAACCAGAAGAATCTAGTTCATGTGCTGAAATTGACTATACTGAAATTCAGATTGTGATCAATTCTCATATCTATTTCGTAATCTTTTTTTTCGAATCTGAATCTGAAAGAGAAAAATTTTTTTTCTAACCGCATAAGTGTATGGCCTCTATGGGTATCCACTCGAAATTAGCCTGGAACAGTCCTCTAGAATTTAAATTTCTTTTCTAAGAAAATTCAGCCTACTGAATCTGAACGAAGTCTGAATCGCGATCAACACTTGATCTCTTTCCTTGATCTTCTTCTTCTCTTCTTCTTTAGACTTTCTCCTTTGTTATTTGCTGCTACCAGTAGGTGAAAACCAGCAAACAAGAGGGCCCACAACAGCCCTTGGCGTGAAGAAGAGGGGATGCCCAAGGTGGGGCG
>KE510126.1:10572-26404 GCA_000441515.1 Elaeis oleifera | reverse complement strand
AAATATTAAAGAAACCTTAATCTACCCTCTGGAGACTTAGAGTTTAGCCGTGCATGGTGTCTACAATATCATCTTCATGAAAGAAGAAGAGAAAGAAGAACCCTGGCAACCGCGCTCTTTTCTTTCTCAAAATCCCTTACAAAAGCTTTAAAATTAAAAGAGAATAAAAAGTTGGAGATGGATGCTCTCTGTTGCCTGCTTGCTATCGCCCACATTCTTCCTAAATTCTCTATGATTCTTGGTTTATAGGTGAAATTAGGCTCAATTTGAGTAAGAATCGAACTTTAATCATTGTCAAACACCTAGACCCCTACCAGCCATCGGATGTTGATCAAATGGCCTAAAAAATGGCTCAAATCAGTCCTATAATAGGTCGGCAATGATTCTGGCCATCGGATCATTCATTGGATCAAATCTTGACCATCGATCAGCACATAAAAAAGCTTCAGAACTCTTCTATTGTCGAAATCATCCTCAGCCATTGGATCTCGCTTGAGATCGCTTGACACCATTCGATCGTGCAAATGAATCCCGCTCACTCATCCACTACGATTGTGGATCGACAAAAGAAATCCATAGACTGTGCCATCACACCTATGGACCGAGCGGTCGGTCCACGGTGCACCAATCGGCTTAATGGGCTTGATTGGATTTGGGTTTGAGTCCAATTTAACTTGATTTTGACTTGGATTTGAGCTTGCCTTTGTCTTTTAATTCAGGATTCATTTTAAGTCAAATTTACTCCACATTTAAGTCTTTCTAACCCTTGAATCGAGCTCTTTCTATTGACAACCATCTTTTCTGCAAAAGATCAATAGAAGCATCAATTTCTAATAATAAAATAATTAATTAATAAATTAATACTTTATTAACATGTTTATGGTACTTATCATGCCTCCCAACTTAAACTTTACTCATCTTTGAGTAAAATATATAAATCAGTAATGTGTACCAAATTATCTTTGAATTAAAAGTTATTCTAGGCATTCCTAAAAGTAGTTGATATTCGGTTAGTCCATGAAAAAGATGCTTCATTAGATTATTAATTTGACCTAATTAGTGGTTAAGTGAAGCTCATAAAAATTTTTAGAGTTTTTTCTTTGCCAAATTTTTAGCTCACTTTTTAAATCCTCTAACTTGCTATGGATTTGGTGTGGTATCTTTTTGCAGTTTAGTCCCTTTATTCTTTTTTTTCTTCCCTTTTTTATATGTATAGTCAGTGTAATTACCTAACCCCTTAAGCTTTCTAATTGACTCTTGTAGCGAGCTTTAGGCCAATGACTTTCAAACCAGTTGGCTTTAGGATATTAGGTGTAGAATATCTCTCAGACTTATTAATTCGAGTCAAAAAGACTACGAGTTAAGATTGACTCTACAAGAGATTTCTTTACATTCTCATCTTTTGACATGAACAACAATGCTTGCTTAGGCGAAGGGGTCTGGTTACTCAGTGAAAAATACTAAAAATCTAATTTATTAAGATAATCTTTTTGCATACTTTGATCTTTCTCTTTGTACCCTTATGAAGTAGATTTTTTATTGAGATCAATGGACAGACGGTTCTAAAATTGCTCCAAAAAGATTTTCTGATCTAAATCTTATTATTCATTAGATTTTCTTAATAATTTATCCCTTAATATATCTAAAATTATCTAGACTATTGATCAATCATTGATTAGGCTGCCTATATAACTTCAAATCGAGATAAAATTTGGATACACACAACTAATTATTTCTGACCATACTCAAAGACTTAATTAAATCAGTTTTTCTCCCCCCTAACTTAAACGATATTATCCTTAATGGAAGAGAGAAATAGAATGTGATAACTAAAAGAAGGAAAAAGAAAGAGTTCACCTGGGCTTAATTATTCATAGTTCAGCTTGGGCCTTAAAGACAGCAGATGTAGGTCTCCCCTTAACTTAGCTTCAATAACCCTGAAGTAGGTCCTAAATAAACTAAAAAGAATAAAGAAAGTAAAATGCAAGAAATTAGATTACCCTTAACAAGCATTAAGTTTAACATCTTCAGCTAGACTTCGTGAAGCTCACTATCATGCATATACTGGTTCTACCAAGTTGATGTGTACACCTAGCCGTGGTGGATGGTTGGATGAAGTCCAATCGATGATGGTCCACACTAAATTTTCTTGATGACAAATCTTTGGATTATGATTAGCAAAAAGTGGCTTGGGTTGTGAAGTAGGTGTTGATTCTAGTGGAGGGCTAAGATAATACTAGATGATTCTAAAAATGACTCCTGCTTTATTATCTATGGTGGATCTAACTGATCACTCTGCTTCTCTACGTCATCTATGCCCCATGTAGTTCAAAAATTTGCATGAAGGATCCTCAGTAGGGTTTTTAAGTCTAACTTAATGACTGCAGTACTTGATTTTTGAGATAGCACTTGGATTGGGCAGTCCATTGTTAGTTCAGTGATTGTCCTTCTAATGGCTTCTTCATCTTCTCTTTGTATTCCTACAATTTGGGCTTTCTAGTCAGAGGTTACTTTAGGCTCTAGGAATGAATCTTTTAACATGACTAAGAATGGCTGTCCGATGTAGGTGGGGTTTCTAATGAAGAAACTATTGGTGTGATAGAGGGAAGGAGCATTTACTCATATTTCTTGGTCCATGGAAGAGCGAAAATGGGTGGCTCTAATAGAGCATTCACTTCTTCCATATACATATCTATGTCGAAGTTGTCTATATCAAAATAAGCTAGACAAGCTTGTAGAAGGTCTTATGAGGGTATGGCAGAGGTAGCTTCTTCTACAAGTCTCTCTAGTACATTTATTTCGCTAAACTCTTCACTTTGAGATCCCGTGATAATATTGAATACATTCAACCTTAACTTTTATTCCCAAACGATACGTCCATGGCTCCCGTCCTACAATTAATGCATGTGTTGGCTGTGGCAAGGAAGGATCGACCTAAAATGATTGGGATTTGGCTAGGGTCACTTTCAGATTTCATCTATAAAATAAGAAAGTCTATGGGGAAGTAGAACTCATCCACTTTGACCAATACATCCTCAATCATTCCAAGGGATACCTTAACAGATCTATCAGCTAATTGTAAGGTAATCGATGTGGGTTTCAATTCTCCAAAATTGAAAAGTTCGTAAACTGAGCTCGGAAGAAGGTTAACACTTGCCCCAAGATCTAACAAGGCTTCTTTATGGTCAGGCCATCTATGACACAGGAGATGATAGGGGCACTAGGATCCTTAAGTTGGTGGTGTGGCATATTGGAAGACTGAGCTGGCTTGTTCTGTGAGATGGACTTTCTTGGGGATGTGTGCTTTAGATTTTATTTTAAGTGTACAAATCCTTCAGAAACTTGGCATAGGTCTGGACCTGTTTGATGGCATCTAAAAGAGGAAGGTTGATACGGACTTGTTTAAATAGTTCAAGTATTTTCTTCATCTTGATCCTATTTTGTCTGAAGATAGAGGTGTTTCTAGAGCACTTGGGAATGAAACTCTAAGTATAGGTGCTGAGAAAATTGGTTCATCCCTTTACTTGGGGTCTTCCTCATTGTCAGGTAATTTGGTCTGAGTTTGGGTTCCTAACATGTTGGCTCTTTCTAACTATTCTAAGATCTTTTACTTCTAAGGGTCATCACAGATTTAGCTTGCTCGAAAAAGATTTCATGGACATTCAAGCTTTCAGCATATACTGCCCCCTAGGATTGCCTATGGGTTGGCTGGGTAGCTTTTCCTCCTCTTTTCTACTGAAGGCTGTAGCTAATTGATCTATTTAGGCCTTTAGCTTAGCAATTGATTGCATGTGGGAGTAAAGGGTCTGGGTATTAACTTCCAATCATTCCAGTGCTTTCAAAACCTTCTCCTCAAAAGCTAAACTATGTGCAGTGGTGGAAAGTTGCGAGGCATTTTGGTAGTATGGTCCTTGCCTATATGTCAGGTCCTAATAGTTAGGTGTAGGTATCACAAGGCCAGCCCCTAGCTGTGGCCTCTAGAAAAAATTAGGATGGTTTCTTCAGCTAGAGTTATATATGTTTGAATATGGATTGTTTCCTGGTCTACAAGCTGGTTGGGCTTGAGCTTACTGGACTTGCTCATGTATGAACTCAGAAAATTAGGATGCAGCTAGATATTCAGTAATGAAATGGGTTTGACTTGAACAAATGGCACAAACATCCTGGACTTGTGTGGATTGGGAAGAGGTGATTTTTCCGACTTACAGTAGACGGTCGAGTTTTTGTATCAATTCATCCACCTTACTGAGTTTTTGTGACAATTCATCTACCTTGCTGTGGATGTTTATAGAATGGCCTATCTCATAAATTTCAACTCTTGTTGGTCCAATCATGAGAGGGTCTCTACGGGTGGTAGACATGTGGTGCGAAAAATTTTCACTAAGGGTCTCGAACAGTTGTCAGACTTCATGTTCATTTTTAACTATGAATATTTCACCACACGAGACATCAACCATCTGTCGGTGCTTTTCTGATAGACCATCGTAAAATCACTGGACTAATTGTCATTTAGGTACGGCATGGTGTGGGCATTTATGGATTAGGTCTTTGAGCCTCTCCCAAGTCTTGTGGAATATTTCTCCATTTATTTAGAAAAATTGGTAATGACTTTGTTAATCTAATTTGTCTTTCCTATGGGGAAGTACTTCTTGAGAAATTCTCTCTGAAGTTGATCCCAGATTGAAATGGTTTCTGAATCTCAAGAGTTTAGCCAATACTTGACCTTGTTGTTAAGGAAAAGGAGAACAATTTTAACCTAAGGGCATCATCAGAGAAATTTTGGATTTTGATAGTGGAGCATATCTCAAGAAATTTATCCAAGTATTTGTAAGGATCCTTGTTCGACAGTCCATAGAAAGATAGTAGCTTTTGAATAATGCTAAATTTGATTTCATATTGTACTGCTTCCACGGGAGGAGGTTGGATACATGATGAGTAGGTGTAGGTTGAAGGAGTAAAGTACTCCTTCACTTACCATGGTGGGTCAGTCTCTTGGTTTGGGTCCATGGTTTTGACTCGATTTGTTCTCATTATTTTTCTAGTTCTAGGTCTAATACGTATAAGTCAGATTGTAATGATCGGCATCTAGCATGCACCCATAAGATCCAATGGAGTTCAAATTTCAACAATTTTTTTTGGAAGAGAAGAGAAGAAAAGGAGAAGAAAGAGAAAAAGAGTTCTAAAGAAAAGGACCTAAGGAGTTTAAATCTAAAGACGATAGAGAAGAGTACTTTTAATTAGATTAAAGTTTCAATAGCAAGCAAGTTTTGTAATCAATTCTAACTAAGGATTATCTTAGATCTAGACAGCTTCTAACTATTTCAAGGTCATCTTCGAGCACTCCAAGTAAAAGATTAGCCATTCAATTGGCCAGGTAAGTGTAAGATTGGTGGGGGTCCCCTCGTTGCTTTTTTAGATACCAACTAAGTTGGCTAAGCCAGCAAATGAAATCAATTAAAGAACCACTTTCCTTCGAGATTTTATCTTTGAACTACTTATCTAGACACCAGTCAAAATGACTAACCCTAATCCGATCCAATTCTTAGGGTTCTTATCCTATTGAGCTCGAAAGTCCTTAGAAGCCAACATCTAATTGATTTTAGATTAAAGGCTTAGGTCAATGCAATATGAAGGGTGGTGGTTTGTGGGCCAAAAAAGGATAATAAAATCTCTACTTTATGTTAATTAGGGTTTGTGCCCTTAAAATATTTTATGAAAATATGCAATGCAAAAAGAAAAGATGTCCAATATAAGTAAGAAGCTTTTAAGGTTTAATTAATTTCTCTATTTTAGTTAAGTGTTATGTGGTGTGTCTTTATTTTCTTTTATGTTATGTTATCTAAAGCAAGAAGAATAAAAGGTAGGCTTTAAATTAGGTTAATTAGATGTGAAAAGATCTAGTGAATATAGCTAAATAGAAAGTAAATTATACTAAGATTAAAAGGTAAATAGATAACCTACAAATAAAGAAGAAAGCAAATCTACTATTAGAGTAGTAAATTTTTCTAAATTATAAAAATAGTAAATCACTAGGCTATAGAAAACAAAAATATTTTTAAGCACGCAAATAAAAATAATCTAGCTAAAAAATTTTTTTTTGATTTTTTTTAATGAACTAACCGTACCAATGATTTCCGACAACGATATCAAAATTTGATCGCTATCGTAGGCATAAAAATAAATCACTAACTCAAAACTATTTACAGAGATCAATAAGGTTATGTTCACTTTTGATTTGAATTTTTAAGAATTTTAATTAAATCACAAACTAAAAATATGAAAAAGTGAGATATGGTTGAAAGGAACAAAAATTCAAATTAAACTGAAATTATAATTTAATGAGCAAGCAAATAAGAAAGATGTCTCAGGATTTTGATTCGATTTTTTTAATAAATATAATTAATTTTTATTATGTAATTATTAAAGCTATGATTAATCTCTGATCATAACCTATCTCACTGGATATAGATCTCGACTTGCCCCTACATAGTCATAGGTTATTCTAAGTATCAAATCATAAAAATAATAAAATATCCTATAATCAGATCTCGATCATAGCCTATCTCGTTGAGCAAAAATCGTATCCTTAGATCATGACTTGTCTCTACATAATCATAGACTATTTAAAGATCTAAATTATAGTTTAAACTAAAAGCATAATTCTTAAAATAATAAAAAGTAATTTTATTCATAAAAAAAATCATTACAATCAAGCTTAATTGCATAATAAAGAAACTAAAATATAAATATTAAAAAAAAGTCTCATCTACTCTTCTGGAGACTCAGAGTTTAGCCATGCATGGTATCTACAAACATCATCTTTATGAAAAGAAGAAGAAGAACCCTGGCAACCACGCTCTTTCTCTCTCAAAATCCCTTACAAAAGCTTTAAAATAAAAGAGAATAAAAAGTTGGAGATGGATGCTTTCTACTGCCTGCTTGCTGCTACTCATGTTCTCCCTAAATTCTCCAGGTTTCCTGGTTTTATAGGTGAAAACTGGGCTCAATTTGAGTAAGAATCAGACTTTAAATTATTGTTAAACTCCTAGACCCCTGCCAGCCGTCGGATGTTGATCAAACGGCCCGAAAAATGGCTCAAATCTATCCTATAACTGATCGACGATGATTCTGGCCATCGGATCATTCACTTGATCAAATTTCAGTCATCGATCAATGTATAGGAAAGCTTCAAAACTCTTCTATTAGTCGAAATCATCCTCAGCCATTGGATCTCACCCAAGATCGCTTGACGCTGCTGGATCGCACAATAAATCCTACTCACCTGTGCACCATGACTATGGATTGGTGAAAAAATCCATGGACCACACCATCATGCCTGTGGACCGAGCGGTCGGTCCATGGTGCACCAACCGGCTTAATGGGCTTGATTGGATTTGGGTTTGAGTCCAATTTAGCTTGATTTGATTTGGATTTGAGCTTGTCTTTGTTTTTAATTCAGGATCCGTTTAAATCCGATTTGCTCCAAATTTGAGTCTTTCTAACTCTTGAATCGAGCTCTTTCTATTGACAACTATCTTTCTTACAAAAGATCAATAGAAATATCAATTTCTAAAATAAAATAAATTAATTAATAAATTAATGCTTTTACTAACATGTTTATGGTACTTATCAATGTCTAAGGTTGATTATGCCAAGACCTCTAAACTCTTTTCTAATGTGTTGACTCCTTCCTTAGGATCTAAATCTAGTTGATTGTTCAGTGCTTGATTGGGCCTGAGTTGATCAAAAAGGTGGGCTCCTAATATTGCATCTTGTGACTATATAAAATTGGAATGATTTCCCATCCTGGGTTATAGGTTGGTGCATAAGGTTCATTCATATATCTTTCATTGAATGTACTCTCCTATATGAATCCATTTTGGGTTGGTCTCATCAAGAAAGTATACTCCTCTATAACATGATCTGGTGCATCGCATGCAATGCACGTGGGTGTAGGCACATAGTTTAATTAAGTATGTCCTTTGAATTCTAAGGCTTTAACTCTACGGGTCAAAGTTGCAATTAAATCTTCTTTAGACTCCCTTGTATAACTGTATGCATCTTCAATTCTAGTGAATATAGGATGCATGTTAATTGTTTGAGGGCCAATTATAAAATTATTAGCTGAGGATCTAATTCTAGATAGTTGGACAGAGCTAATCGAGTAACACAGGTCCTGTAGGGTTTTAGGTTGTCTAATGGAATCTATTTCTCCCTTAGTGACCTTATGGGCTTGTAGGCTTTAGATTGTGTTTGGCCAATCATGGTTTTATCTTAGTAATTTTTTATTATTATTATTTTTATATATGTAAGAGAAAGAGAGAAGAAGAGAAGAGTTCTAGAGATGAGAGTCCTAAGGAGTCATAGACCTATAGACGATAGATTCATGTTTTAGTTAGATTTAACTTTTAAAAGCAAGCAAGTTATTAAATAAATTAAAACTCTACTTAGGGTTATCCTAATTCTAAATAGCTCCTAACTGCCAACGTTGCTTTCGAGCCCTCTAAGTTAGAAGCTAACCAACCAACTGGTCAGTAAGTGTAAGATTGGTGGGGTCCCCCATTGCTTTTCTTAAACACTAATTAAATTGTCCAGCTCGATAAATGAAACCAATTAAATAACCACCTTCCTTTGAGATCTTGTCCCTGAATCACTTGCCTAGATACTAGTTAATTGATCAACTCTAACCCTATCCAACTCTTAGGTCCCTTATCCTAATGAGCTCTAGTTTTTTAAGGGTCAATATTTAATTAAGTTTAATTTAAAAGCTTAGGTCAATGCAATATGAGGGATGGTGGTTTTGGGTTAAAAAAAGGTGATCAAATCTCCACCTTATTTGTTTAATTGGGTTAAATGCCCTTAAAGTATTTTATGAAAAGATGCAATGCAATAAGTAAGTTGTCCAGACATATTAAGTTCTTTTAAGATTTATTTAGTTCTTTATATTAATTAAGTATTATGAGGTACAGGGTTTATTTTTTTTTTTTATGTTAGGTTATGTAAAGCAAGAAAAGTAACAGATAGATTTTAATTAAGTTAATTAGATTTAAGGGGATTTAGAGAATCTAACTAATTAGGAATAAATTATACTAAGATTAAAAGGTAACCAGGTCTCCTACAAATAAAGTAAGCAATCAAATCTACTTAAAGGTAGTAAATTATTCTAAGTTATAAAAAGTAGTAAATCACTATATTATAGGAAGCAAAAATTTTTTTATATACTCTAACTAGAAAGCAGTAAATCTACCACATATGAAAAGTAATAAGACAAAATTTAAAGAGAGTAAGAATATACAATTAAAATGAAGCAAAAATAAGAAATAAATTTTTTTGATTTAATTTTTTTGAAAATAATCATACCTAGATCTCCAGCAACAGTACCAAAATTTGATGCGCTCTTATTATGAGAGCGATCAAAGATATAAATTAACTGACTACTGCTCCATAGAACTGGATGAGTCGGATCGAATTTTCAGAGATCTAGGATGATTGTTTTATAAAAAATAAAGAATTTAAAAAATTTGATTGAGAACTTCTTAAAACTAATCAATAGGATAATTAATTAAAAATAATTAAACTTAACACATCTCAGAGATTAAGAATCCATTCTTCTTGTTAATAGATTTTGATATTTATTTATGCAAGGGCTTGTGATTAATTAATTTTTTAGTGTAACCTATCTCTATTTGAGTACGAACCATATTTTACAGATCACGATCTATCCCTTTATGAGTATAGATTATCCCAAATCCATATAATAGAAATAAATTAACTTTAAGACAATCTATCCCCTATTCAAGCACGAACCATATCTTGCCAAGATCATGATGTATTTTCTTGGAGAACAAATTATTAAAAGTCTAATTTATTCAAGAAAATATAACACATGCATTGTTAAGAAAAAAAAATTATTATCATTGCATAAAAAAATACATAAGATGGAGGAAAAAAAATAAATCTGTAACATGAAGAACTTCATCTCCTCCTCGAGATGGAGGAGCCTTAGTTGCGC
Organism: Elaeis oleifera; assembly: GCA_000441515.1. Classification (NCBI taxonomy): domain Eukaryota; kingdom Viridiplantae; phylum Streptophyta; class Magnoliopsida; order Arecales; family Arecaceae; genus Elaeis; species Elaeis oleifera. Next base: position 16,392 of record KE510126.1, on the reverse strand, counting down.
ATATGCTTTCTCTGCCTCTCAAATCCTAAAGTAAAGAAATCTATTTTTTTTAGGTGGCTACTCACTCCTCTGATGGATGCCCCTTTGATTCCCATAGTAGGCCTTTAAATAGATGCTGAAATAGGTTGAAACAGAGTCACAATCAGAGTTTTAATTGTATTCAAATGCTTCAACCCACGCCCACCATCAGATGGAGATCAAACGGCCCAAAATACTCAAAGCTCTCCCAGATCAGGTCAGATGCGTTCTCAGCCATCAGATCAACCCCAAGATCAAATCCCATCCGCCTGATGGTGCTTTCAAAGCTTTCAGAAGTCCTCTCCCAATCAAAATCACCTAAACCATCTGATCGAGTGTCTGGATTGCTTAATCATTGGATCACACCATTTTAGTGGGCCACCACCACTTTATATGGTTTAGAGCTCCCTCAGCCATTCGATCCCATGAGAAAATCACTCCCTACCATCCGGTAGTGCATAGGAAGAAGCCACCCGCTCGTGCACCGCGATAAAGACCAGGAGACACTGTTTCCCTGACCGCTTGTAGACCCGATGCGGTGGGGTCTATGCACCGCATGTGAGCCACGGTTTATTCCGGTAGATCGTCGTGGACCGCTAAGGTGGTTTTAGTTCTGTGAACTGTGCGTGGATCGTACGGTCAAATGGGCTAGCCCAGCTGGATGTTTCTACCTTTTCTTTTATTTTTTTATTTGTTTCTTTCTTTTGGCTTTGAATCTTCATTCGGGGTCTAAATTGAGTCTGATTTGTTCTAAATTTTCTTCTTTTAACCTACAAATCGAGCTCTTTTCATTGGCGATCCTTTTCCTGCAAAACATAAGCACAAGCATCAATTCTTAAGGAATAAAGATCAATTGATATGTATTTTGATGCTTTTTATGGGATATTTATTGTACTTATCACAGTCTCAAGGTGGCGAGAGGAGCAAAGGCCCAACATTTGAAGGTTTTCAGCGACTCCCAGTTGGTGGTTGGGCAAATTAAGGGCGAGTATAAGGCTCGAGAAGAAAATATGAAAAATATCTCCAAAAGGTAAGGGTTTAACCTTGGCTTTCTTAAGCTTTGACATTCAATAGGTTTCCAGAGCAGACAACGTCAAGACAGATGCACTATCCAAGCTAGCAGCCTTGTTGCCCAGTGATTTGGAGAATGGGACCTACTTTGAGATGCTCAAAGTCTCGACCCTTAAGGAGCCTCTCGTTGTCCAGCAAGTTGATGAAGAACCCTGCTGGATTGATCTCCTGCTCAAGTACCTTAGATCAAGTGAGCTACCCACTGACCGCAAGTAGACCCGAAAGATCAGAAAATAGGCCGCTTGCTATGTCTTGCATGATAACAAGCTATACAAGCAATCGTTCTCCCTACCTCTCTTGAAATATCTATGCCAATCCGAGGCAAATTATGCACTACGAGAGATCCACGAAAGAATCAGTGAAAGCCACTTGGGGGGTAGGTCTCTCTCTTACAAAATCTTTTGGCAGGGCTGCTACTGACCCACTATGCAGTAGAATGGAAGTGCCTTCGTCAGAAAATGTGATCGGTGCTAGAGGATCTCCAATATTCAGTATCCATCGATAGCACTCCTAACTCTCATTAGCACCTCATTGCCATTCGCTCAGTGGAGGTGGATATCCTTGGTCATTTCTCCCTTGTATCCAGTCAGCGCAAGTTTCTACTGATGGCCATCGACTATTTCACGAAGTGGGTCGAAGCAGAGCCCTTGGCTCATATATCTGAGGTAAAAGTAAAAAAATTATTTGAAAGTCAATCATCTACCGTTATGATCTTCTCCGAGTACTGATCATAGATAACGATAGACAGTTTAATAGTGTTTGGCTTCATAAATTCTGTAGAGAATATGGAATAGAGCACCGCTTTACCTCGACTGGCCATCCACAGGTGAATGGAGAGATAGAGCTAACCAATAAAACTTTCCTATAGGGCTTGAAGACCAGAATAGGCCAAACTGGGGGGTCCTGGGCAGATGAGCTTCATCATGTTTTGTGTGCCTATAGAACCACTTAGAGGCTCCCAACGAGCAAAACTCCTTTCAACCTCGTATTCGGGACTGAAGCAATTATCCTTGTAGAATTTGGTCTCCCCTCCCTCAGAGTTGAAGAATATAATGAAGATATCAATTCTATATGGCTCCGAGCCAACCTCGGCTTGATTGAAGAAAGCAGAGAGCATGCCACTATCAGAATGGCTATAGATACTACAACGTCCGAGTCAGAACCAACGAGTTTCGAGTTGGTGATCTGGTATTGCAGCGAGTTGAAGTTTCACAATCCACCAAGCAAAAAAAGCTATCGTCTAACTAAGGAGGTCCTTATCAGGTGGACGAGGTAGTACGCCCGAGGATCTATCAACTCAAGCAACTTGATGGAACTCCACTCTCTAGACTATGGAACTCGGCCAATCTACGCACATATCATCAATGATGTTGTAATATTATGTCATCATATATCAATATAAATGCTCAAATTTCCTAATCCCTGCTTGCCTAAGTATCATGAATGGCCTAAACTTTTTTTGCTGTGAAGAATTCCTCTAATCGAAATTATGTCCAATAAATAAGGGCTAACCATAAGAACCCTCAGTGATCGACGATCGATCCTCAATGACTTGGAGGTGGGGCTAACTTATAAGACCCCATCAGAGCTCAAGTTGTGCAAGAAACGGAGGGTAACCCCAAGGGACCTTCGGAGGGCTAACTTATAAGACCCTCAGTCTGTGATCGTGAGAAGTGCACACACTACTTATGGACATACGCTGCATCTCGCGTAAAGACGAGAAGTGCACACGCTGTCTATAGGCACATGCTGCCTCTCGCATGAAGATGAGAAGTGCACATACTACCTATGGGCACATGCTCGTGTGAGGATGAGAAGTGCACATGCTGTCTATGGGCACATGCTGCCTCTCGCATGAAGATGAGAAGTGCACACACTGCCTATGGGCACATGCTGCCTCTTGCATGAAGATGAGAAGTACACATGCTACTTCGCTCACAAGATAAGCTGAGCACAAATGAGCCGAGCACATGCTCTCTTCACCATAGGGCAAAGCCAAGCCGCCACCTAAGTGTAGAGTTAGGCTGCAGCCCATAGGGCAGAGCCGAGTTGCCTCCTGTGGGGCAAAGCCAAGTTGTTGTTTGCAAAGAAGGGCCAAGATGTCGCTTATTGAGCAGAACCAGTGACCCTCTGGCTGGAACCACCTTCAACAAAGTTTGCTCGGGGTAATTTTATCTCGAATCAGAATGAGTTCATTTAAATTCTAAGATCTGGATTGACCAGATCAAAATAATTCTAAGCGCCTTAGGTCGAGGTTTGCCTCTGTGTGTTAGACTAAAATATGCAAGCTTACAAAGATAATATTTCATTGATTGTGATATTTACAAGAAGAAGGATGGCATCCTCAGCGCCACCTTACAAAAAATATATATTTACAAGAAGTAGGATGGCATTCTTAGTGCATGTTACAAAAAAAAGAGAGGGAGAAAGTGTAGTAAAATAGAAGAAAGCCACGAAGGTCACGCCGGTCCAGAAGTAGATCACCGTCGGTCAGCGAACTCGATTCGGAGCTCTCATCATCATGAACGATGGCAACGACCGGATAGTGGATGCTCTTCACGGTCCCTAGCTCAAGGATGAGGAAGCTCAGTCCTCATCCGAAGCCTCCTAGTCATTGTTTCTGAGCTGGAAGGATTGGAGTTCTAAATACGGCATTATCCGCAGCAAGCGGGCCTTATAGTTCTCGAAATCATCGATAAATCTACTGGTGGCAATATCGATGGCCTCTCTCTTAAGCTCTATAGAGTCTTGATACCCTTGAATGCAGCGGGCCCAGACGTTAGGAGGAATCTGCTTGAATTGGGGGGTATGATGACCCCTGAGCCTTGGTGGAGATCGTGAGGCGGAAGGCATTCGATGAGAGGAAGATGGACTAGCACCCTTGGATTTCGTTCTTCTCCAAACCTCTCTTATAAAGGCCCACCTCTCCTTTACCCTGGCCTTCACCACCAGCAAAGGAGGATGCAAAGGGGAACGTGAGGGTGATGCCATCACGACAGAAGGGAGGAGTTTCTGCGAAGGAGAAAGATGAGAGATAAGAGATTGGGTTTCTCTGCCCTTTGTCTCCTATTTATAGGTGCCAACGTCCACACCAATCGCCAATCGACGGTCGGAAAGGATGTAGCCATCCACCAGACAATTAATGGCACACCTTCCCACTACCAAAATAAATTCAAGCGATGCTTCATGAACTGGAGTATAGCTACATGGTGTGCTCTTATAGGACTTACGCTCTCCCTTGAGTGTTGTCCTATTGGAAGAGTCAACGACCGTCTTTCCCCATGACTGACCGCACTAATGCAGAATGAAACAAAATGAAAGTGTCACTAAATATTTGCCTAAGATCGATGTGCTTAAATAATTACCCCAGATTGGTAGGCATGGGAAGTTATCTTGGATCAACATGCGCACCACAAGTAAAGACAAGATAAGAAGAAAATAAATTTATTCATTTTTGAAAAGCTTTTACAATAATCTCGAGAGATTCAAGGTACAAAAGGAAGAAACAAGAGCCTATGAGGCAACATTCAGAGCTGAGGTGCTGGTTGTAGAGGCATCCGCTACAGTAAGGTCCCAGACCTCATCTAAGAAGTCCAGATCTAGTTCTGGATACTTGGCGGTGACCTTGTTCCAGACTAACTGCTTCCCAGCATCATAGGCATTAGCAGAAATTCAGCTTTCTCATCCTCATACTCTATTGATGTCTGAAAGTCCGCAACAGCTCTGGAAGTGGCCTCCACTGCTTTCTTTTCAGCTATCTCTAGCTGAGCTTCAAGCTCCTTTGTTAGTCCTTATAGTCGAGAGTTCTCTTCGACTACGGTCGCACTCCTCTCGAGCCGAGTCTCAATCCTCTCTATTCTTCCTAACAACCTTGAGTTCTCCTCGATGACTCCTCTCAATGCCGCCTTAGCATTCGCAGCTCTTCTTTCGATGGCGTCGGCTCTCAAGAAGGCCTCTCCAGCCTCCCTTATCGCCTTATCCTTGGCATCCCCGAGCATCTTGACTTCGAGCTGGTACCTTTTCGCCTCAGTCGAGAGATTGCAGCAGCTCTCAACATACCCATTTAAATAATTGAAAAGCTAGTAAGAGGTAGTTGTTCTTAGTAAGCTCCATAAACTTATATGCAAAATGAATAAAATTGTAGAAGCCCTAACTCGGATAATGCACTCTATGGCTGCCTTCCTCACCTCCTTCCACAGTATACCCAGTAGTTCATTTGCATCGATCAGAAGGAGGGGCATCCCAGAGAAAAGCTCATTCGCCAGCTTGTGGTCCCTCAAGGCAGAGGCCTCAAGCCTCGAATTGATCGGTGCAGTTCTAGAGACCCCAAGATGGCCCTAGAAGTCCCAGCCTCCTCGGCTAGCTCATCTCTTGGAAGGAATGCAATGGCAGGAGGAGCAGACAAGCTTAGAACTATGTCTTCAGAGGTCTGACTCGTTTGGCCCCTTCGATCTCCATCGGAGGTTGGAGAGGTCGAGCCAACTCTTACCATTCAGAGGTTGTGATGCGGGACAATCCTAAAGAAGAGAGAAAAAAAATCAATCCTAATGATCAAGCTCTCTTCTGTTCATCAACAACAAATCACATCCAGCCAGGGCTCATTATTCGCAGGACAGACAGTATAGTTGCCTATACTCTGCTCAGGAGGCGTGATTGATTGATACGAGACTAAAGCGAGATCAATCTAAATGAGACAGACGAATGCCATTCGAAAGATCAGTAAACAACTAG
>KE510125.1:8304-23987 GCA_000441515.1 Elaeis oleifera | reverse complement strand
CTACGCATCAGAAATCTACCCAACCTCCATGCCCCTAAAGAAGTATTTCGACCTCTTCGCTTGGTATCTCACGATGAAAGCTATCTTAGTTGGTGCACAAAATTATGGCCTTTTTATGGTTGTCGCACAAACCAGATAAGACAGGATAAGGGCTGGAGTTTGTTACAATTCAAATCATTTTAAATTTTAATATAATTTTAACTTTTTTCACCCTTATCTAACTTAAAGAGAGACTTACTATAGAAAATTGGATATAAAAATCATCGGGAAGACTTCCTTTTCTCACACATAATGAGCCCCTTCAAAAATAGCCAATGTATGGGAGGAAGGGATAAGGTTTCAAGTTGAAATTTAAATCATTTTGAATTCAAATCAAAAATAACCAAATTCTATCCTTAATGGATGACAAAAAAGGGTTATTTTTTGATTTTCTCATGTATAAACTGATTTTGTGTGATGAGAAAAGATATGAGACAATTTAGGTGGCTCAAGGGAGAGAGTCGTACTCATTTGGGACTCTAGGATCTAATCAATTGGATTTCTTTCAACCCAATCCAATTAGATCCAAATAAAATATGATGAATCTAATCTAATTAGACTCCTATAACCTCAATTAAATTTGATCAAATCAATAAATTAATTGAACCATAGATCCGATTAAATCAGGATCATTTCTCCCTTATCGATTAGGTTATCTCACAACCTAATCTGACCTGACCTAATTGAATCAAATTCAATCAGACTTGATCCAAACTTTAATGCTCAATCAAATTAAGCTAATCAATGATCTAATCACTAATTAATCCTCTATTAATAATAGAGTCCAAGTCTAAAGGGACTCTTCTCTAGAGTCTCCGTCCACTGGGACTCTTCAGATTAGTCATGTGATCAAAGAAAAACTTCTAATGTGTGTGACCCCATAGGTTCGAACCTAAACCAGTAGCACAGAAATTAATTTTGTACTAATCAGAGTAACCATCTAATAATGGTATCCGACATTCGGATAGGCCGAATGTATGCAAAGTAAAACTCAAGAATCTATTTGGATATAGTTACCATATAATTCATCCCTTTGACCTTTGATGCTAGGATGACTTAGAGTTTAAACTATCAACTCTTAATAGTACATCCATTATATGTCTCAACCTAATAAATCCTGTGACTCCTCACACAAATTGCCCTAGCCAAGGTCTTACTAAATTGAAACATAAAACATTCTCTCCAATCTCTTTGAGTGGTCAATTTCATTTTGACTCATGCACCGACTTCACAAGTACTTGACTATGCCCAGAAACTTTTCGATTCTGAATTAAAAGTTCAGATAGTCTGGCACCAAAGCACAGTGAGTTACTTGCAAGTCATCGTAGTGATCTCAGGTTAGAGGGACACTTATATCCATATCCCTTCGGAGTGACTTTTGACAGCAAAGTACTCCGAAGTTGGTCACGTTCAGTAAAATATACTCCTACATTTTACCTGTATACCATACCAACGTCTCCACGCTCCTTGGTTAAGAGGACGACCAATGATATATGGCACACAACAACCTACACTTGATATGTCTATTGTCCTAGTAATGGCATATTATTTGATTGCAAACTCATTTAAGGACTAAACAATAAATTCTCCTTTATCGATTTAAAATAGTCCTAAGAATTTTCATCATAACACAGACGTTCGATATAGAAGATGTACAAGCTTATGATGAAAATTATCAAATCAATATTTTATTAATTAATTCATATACAATTATATCAAATAGTACAACTGTCAACAGACTGACGATTGGCTTTGGAATATATTTTTCAATAGTTTCGTCATTTGCTTTATCATGTTCATTATTATGAAAAACCTCATAGATTAAGATAATAGTTTTAGGACCATGATAAGATCATACCAGTGAGATCTAAAATCTTGATAGTCTCTATCTAAAATATTTCTAGTTGTAGGATCATCAAGTCGGGGATTAATAATACTGGAAAGACTGATACATCCTATGTATGCTCGATAGAGAGGATGATTGATCTCATAATCACTTGTGTGGTGATACTAATACAAGAATATAGGTGCTCATTAGAGAATGAGTTCACTGAACTGATCCATAGGGAGAATATTTGATGGAGCCTTACTAGCATATCAATAGATGATTCTCCAATGGGAGTGGTGCAAGTGATTCTTTGATCTAAGATCACCATGGTACCTTATATATGTAGATTCATGCTTTGGTTCATACTCTAGCACGACTCTTTGAGATATGTGTGGGATGTTTTAGGTGTGGTGAAGTATGCATGGAGCTTATAAGTGGTCAACAAAGAATCGATCACTCCTTGTAAGAGAAGAGAACATCCTATGTGGTCTCATAGAGTGATGACTCAGAGAATCTCTGATCAAAGTAGGGATAAACAATAAAAAAAATTTCTACAGATTCATCAATCGAGTCATCATCATCAGATCGAGATACACATGGATAGATATTTAGACTTAACATGTTTTCATATCCATGATCTATCTGGGATGTTGTGTGATCGAAGAATTGAATTACACGATAACTCACCATGCAAGGATAATTTTGGTATTCCATCAAATTTTACATCTTCTGAATAGTCATGACATATTGCTAGATGTCAATCTTGACTTGTAGGTCATAATGAATTAAAAGAGTTTAAATCAATAAATTAATTAGAAGAGTTCTGATTAATTGATGAATTTGGGTTCAATATGTCTTGGACCTAGTTGGATTAGGTGTACATGAACTTGATCTACTACTGGCTAGATGTGGAACCCAATGGGTCACACACAAAAGAAATAGATCTAAGACTTTTGATTTGGTCTTGTTGAACCTAATTGAATTGGATTTGATAGAAATCCTAAATGGATTTGAGTCAAGCATGCTGGCATGTGTTTAAACCCTAATCCCCAATTTGACTGGATTCAATTTTGGCATTGGGCTTTGATTAGTCAAAGATCATACTTTTTGGACTGCTAATTGGGTTTTGAATGGTTCAAACCCAATTTGCATTGGATCCATGGCTCCTTGATTTTGGGTGTCCAATGGTTGGACGCAAGAGACGATTTAATGCCTTAAAGGAGGAGTCCACGCCTCCTAAACTTCCTTCCATGCCTTCTCATTTCTTCTCAGGAAACCAAAGCACCAAAATGTTTGGCAAGGCACCAGAGAAGAATCCTTATCTGATAAGGAAGTCTTCATGCGACTCTTGGGTTTTAGCATGGAATATCATGCACTAAATTGTTTGGCGCATCCCTTAGCTGAGAGTCCTTCTAAGAGAAGGAACTTTGCACACCATCCCAAGAGTCCACACATTTTCCCTATTTTATGTTGTGTGAAAATTATTTTCATGCGTCTCTTGGCTTCATGCATTCAAAGGTTGGATGCCATAAAAGGTTGTTAACACTTGCTCCTTCTGATTCCTATTTAAGGATAGGTGTCCATGGTTTTGTGGTGCTTATCTTTTTGGATTCTAGATACCTTAGTAGGAATCCCTTTTGGAGAAAGATATCTCATGACCCCTTTGCATGTTTCTGGCATCCAAGTGTTGGTCATTAGAAGCAGAAATCCATGCAAAAGAAGAAATTCTTTGCACCTCTTATCGCCATGTGAGGAGGGTCTTCACGCCTATGCTTGTGCACTAAAGGAAGGAGTCCTTCTGAGAGAAGAACTCTTCCATCTTACATGCACAAAGAGATTTTTTCTTTCTATTTTTGACACCCAAGGGTTGGGTGGTTGTGGGGAGATAAGGATCATGTCATGGCTACTTGTTGAGTCATGATTTGGGTCTCAACTGAAGGGGCTGAATGGCTATGGATTTGGGTGCATCCAATTGATCTAAAAATCAGATCCAAGTGTTGGATCAAAGTGATCAAAAGTCAAATCCAAAGGGTTGGATCTAATAGATCATATTTTAGATCTAAAGGTTGGTTCCTAATGTCCAAATATTGGACAGCTAAAGGGGCTAAGAGACATCAAGATTTACATGTCCAAGAGAGGGAAGAAGGGAGTATGAAAATCATCAAGAGTTGATGATATATCGAAAGGAGCAGCTGCTGATTTTTTGAAAAAAATTCAGTGAATCCAGATTGGAAAGAGTCTTAGATCGAGGCCCATGTGGATCATCATTGGAGGACACACACTTAGATGCCTCGAGGATACCAATTGATAGCTCGGATCTTTTTGATTGGTATAATATTTTTAATCTCTCTTTATATGCTATGTTATTTGTGTTTGATTGAATGTATCAAGATGATTTTAGGATTGAGATTTGGATCATATGTTTAATTGTGGTTGCATGTTAAATTTTTTTTAAATTTAATTTTGCTGCACATTCAAATCTCAATGGTGGTATTAGAGCCATCCTTGATTGATTTAATCAAACAACATATTATTATTGTGATATGGATTAGATCCAATTCATGATATGTCAAAATTAGAATTTTGAATGATGTTTAATTATTGATTTGGAACATCCTTTGTAAAAGAATAATTATTATCTTGTCCATGATCATAACCCTCGCTTGAAATTTCATGCCCTTAGGACTTGTGTGACAAGTTTAGGTAAGATCTGTTGATCTAAAATTTTCATGGAATTGCTCCCTTGTGCATATGATGCGCAAGGCGTAGGATTGTGGCATGTGATGCACACACACTAGATCCAAGGTCGGCCACCATAGATTGAACATTGGTCATGGTGGGGTCCTGACCTAGGTATCTGGGCGACTGAAAAAATTTAGATCATGGAAGGGATGCTTCAAATTTTGTTTAGGATTTTATCAATGGATTTGTTTGACTACAAATCAATAGCCTAATTTGATTAGAGTTTATGATTGTAGATCAAATCAGATTCATAATTCTAATTGGATTAGAAATTTTATTCAATTAAAGTTAATCAAATTGTCATTAACCTAATTTGATTAGGACTTGAGTTACAGCTGGCCAAATCTTTGCGAACCTAATTTGATTGGGGTTGTTTAAGAATTGGTTAACTTAACTTAAAAGGATGATATATGGTTGATCTATAACCGAAATTGGATCAAGAATTAAATCCGAATCAAAAATCCTAGATGGATCTTGTACCCATATTTTAAACATCTTGATTGATATATTCATGAATGATATCACAATTAGAATAACATGGTTATTTATTTTATGCTTCCTATAAATATTATAAATTGCATGATGGATGGTTATGGACTAAATACACCAATGTGATGGATGTATCTATGAATGTCTCTATGATGGCTGATTGTATAGATGTGTCTGCAATAGTTGAATAGAGGCTAAGTACCCTTGATGCATTATATTTTCAGCTGTATCTTTCTATTCCTTTATAATGTTCTCAACTATTGATTGAAACTTTTACATGTTGATATAAAATTAAGGATAAAAATTTATTTAAAATAGATAAAATTATTTCATTTATTTTTGGATAAAGATGGAGTATTCATAGAAGTCTTCATGGAGATAAAGACTAGACTATCAGACAATTAGAGAGCAAAGGCACATGTAGATCGATCATGAGATGGTTCAGTCTGTGATGCACCTGGGGTTAGATCCATAATCCATCTAGTGGTTCGGATGAATTACATTAGAAAATCCATAACCATCCATTTCTTTTACATGCTCTTATATGCTGGTAGTTAGAATTAAATATAAATTGCATGTGATAGATTTATATATTATGGATGTGCTTGAGACCTAAGTTCTTCATTAAAATTATATTAAGTTATAATGATGAAGTGTTAAGAATATTACCTATGCCTTCCTTCATGCTAAGCTAATAGAGTACATCAAAAACTATAGTAAGTTTGTTGTGCTATCCACAAGACTTGCTATAGAGCTTGATGTGATATTGACTTAGTGCATATTGATGCTTATGAAATATTTAACTTATACTAAGCCAATAGAGTATATCAAAAACTATAGTGAGTTCGTTATACTATCCATAAAGCTTACTATAGGATTTGATATGATGTTGACTTAGTGATGCTTATGACATATTTGGGTACTGCTGCTTTGTTATGCTATTCACAAAGATAGTATTATTTAGATATGATCATATGAAAATGAAAGGTATAACTTAACTAAATACTATAGTTTATTATGCTATCCATAAGGCTATAAGTATTTTAGAGATAAAAATTTTGTTGAGAGTTGCATGAGATGCAATTGGTAAAGAATTACCTATTCTTGAACTCATAAAAATTTATTGTGCTATTCACAAAGCTTTTATAAAGAATTGGGATCTCAACCCCACTTAAAAATCTAACGATAGGATTTCTCATTTTTCATACTTGAAGGCTATGAAATTCGTCAAAAAAGTGAGAGACACAATTAGATAAAAGACCTCATCTAAATTATGTATGTCATCATGAGTAGTCCATTTATTTTTTGTTCTTATCTATATTTATTTTGCATCTTCACTATCACTGCATGATATATTTGATGCCAATATGTTGACCAAATTAAACCATATGGACTGGTTGAGAAATCTGAGAATAGTTCTTATCTAGGACAAAAGTCTCCTATATTCTTCATTCTCCTGATTTCGATTAGATCGGGGATGATGCTATAAAGAAGAAAAAACCACATATGAGATATGATGGTATGACAGTATAACTGACATGTGTATTCTGATTGACTTGATTATGCGATTAAGTCAGTTAGGTTCTTGTATTAGATGGTGAGCTGAGCTAAAATTTGATCCTGCAAATACTCTCTGATTCCTTCTTTCTGGATAGCATCATCAAGGAGAAGAAGACGAAGAATGTCTCTGCCTAAGGTACCTATTTCTATTGTAGTAATATTGAGTATTTGAAAGAAAATTGCAAGAGTTATCTTGCAAGTGTGAAGCAGTAGCAAAATGCAAAGGTTACATTTGCTAGAGGTTTGTATTTGATACAGATAAATTTATCATCGAGTACTTCAGTTTCAATTCTTGGGTATCTGATACCTCCTATAGTTTTCACTTATGCAAGTTGTTGCAGGGACTACAAGAAATATGGAAGCTGAACAAAAATGACCTAATCTCTATTTATTGGATATGGGGATAGGACAAACGAGCTATTAGGCCTCATACATATAGAAGTTTGAAAGCTAATAACACCTCAATCCAGAGATGGACACTCCATATGAGATATGGTATGGTCCATATTATGCTTCACAGACCTTTCAATCTAATTTTAGAAATATTTTAAAAAATTGCTGCATATATTATGAATGAGGTACCATCTACATCTGTTACTAGTACTCCATATGAGATATAGAAAGTAAAAGATAGATTGCCCAGCTTATGTGAAAAAAGTTAATGTACATAAGCTTTCATACTAGATCAAATAAGAGTAGGTTTGTAAGTTATCCTATAAAGAGTATGTGATACTACTTCTACCATCCTACTGAATAAAAGTATTTGTCAGTAGGCATGCCACTGGTAGTGAGAGGATAATTGAATTTGAGAAGTTCAAGACCTACAAACTATCTCAAATCTACTTATGGAGAGTCCACAACAATAGTTTTAGGGTCATGATGAGATCATACCAGTGAAACCTAAAATCTTGATAGCCCTGTCTAAAATATTTTCAGTCATAGGATCATCAAGTCAAAAATCGATGATGTCGGTGAGACTGGTACATCCTAGGTATGCTCGATGGAAAGGGTGACTGATCTCATAATCACTTGTATGGTGATACTAATACAAAGATATAGGTGCTCATTAGAGAATGAGTTCACTGAACTAATCCATAGGAAGAATATTTGATGGAACCTTACTAGTATGTCAATAAATGATTCTCCAGTGGGAGTGGTGTAAGTGATCCTTTGATTTGAGATCACCATAGTACCTTGTGTATGTGGATCCTTGCTTTGGTTCATACTCTAGCATGACTCTTTGAGATATGTGTGGGATGTTCTGGGTGTGGTAAAGTGTACATAGAAGTTGTGATTGGTCAACAAGAAATCGGTCACTCCTTGTAAGAGGAGAGAACATCCTATGTGGTCTCATAGGGTGATGACTCAGAGAATCTCTAACCAAAGTAGGGATGAATAGTAGAAAAGAGTTTCTACTAGTTCATCAATCGAGTCATCATTATCAGATCAAGATATATATGGATAGGTATTTAGGCTTAATATATTTTATGCCCATGATCTGTCTAAGATGTTGTGTGATCGAAGGATTAAATTACACGATAACTCACCACGAAAGGATAATTTTGATATTCCACCAAATTCTACATCTTCTGGATAGTCATGATACATTGCTAGACGTCAATCTTGACTTATAGGTCTCAAAAAATTAAAGAAGTTTAATTCAACAAATTAGTTAGAAGAGTTCTGATCAATTGATGGATTTGGGTTCAATATATCTGGAACCTAATTGGATTAGGTACACATAAACTCAATCTACAACCGGCTAAATATGGAATCCAATGGATTACACATAAAAAAAATTGATCTAAGATTTTAATTAGGTCTTGTTGAACCTAATTGAATTAGATTTGATAAAAATCCTAAATGGATTTGAGTCAAGCATGCTAGCACGTGTTTAAATCCTAATCCCCAATTTGACTGGATTTAATTTTGGCATTGGGCTTTGATTAGTCAAAGATCAGATTTTTTGGACTTCTAATTGGGTTTTGAATGGTTCAAACCCTATTTGGATTGGATCCATGGCTCCTTGATTTTTGGGTGTCCAATGGTTGGACACAAGAGAGGATTTAATGCCTTAAAGGAGGAGTCCACACCTCCTAAACTTCCTTCCACACCTTCTCATTTCTTCATGGGAAACCGAAGCACCAAAATGTTTGGCACGGCACCAGAGAAGAATCCTTATCTGATAAGGAAGTCTTCATGCGACTCTTGGGTTTTAGCATTGAATATCATGCACTAAATTGTTTGGCGCATCCCTTAACTAAGAGTCCTCCTGAGAGAAGGAACTTTGCACACCATCCCAATAGTCCACACATTTTTCCTATTTTATGTTGCATGAAAAATTATTTTCATGCATCTCTTGGCTTTGTGCATTTAAAGGTTGGATGCCATAAAGGTTGTTAACACTTGCTCCTTCTGATTCCTATTTAAGGATAAGAGTCCATGGTTTTTGTGGTGCTTATCTTTTTGGATTCTAGATACCTTAGTAGGAATCCCTTTTGGAGAAAGATATCTGATGCCCCTTTTGAATGTTTCTGGCATCCAAGTGTTGGTCATCAGAAGCAAAAATCCACGCACAAGAAAGAAGTTCTTTGTGCCTCTTATCCCCATGTGAAGAGGGTCTTCATGCTTATGCTTGTGTGCTAAAGGAAGGAGTCCTTCTGAGAGAAGAACTCTTCCATCTTACACGCACAAAGGGATTTTTTTCTTTCTATTTTGATGCCCAAGGGTTGGCGGTTGTGGGGAGATAAGGATCCTGGCATGGCTACTTGTTGAGTCATGATTTGGATCTCAAATGAAGGGACTGAATGGCTATGGACTTGGGTGCATCCAATTAATTAAATTTGATCCAAGTGTTGGATCAAAGTGATCAAAAGTCAGATCCAAAGGTTGGATCTAATAGATCATATTTAGATCTAAAGGGTAGTTCCTAATGTCCAAGTGTTGGACAGCTAAAAGGGCTAAGAGACATCAGGATTTACATGTCCAAGAGAAGGAAGAAGGAAGTGTGAAAATCATCAAGAGTTGGTGATATATTGAAAGGAGCAGCTGCTGATTTTTTTAAAAGAAATTCAGTGAATCCAGATTGGGGAGTCCTAGATTGAGGTCTGTGTGGACCACTGTTGGAGGGCACACGCTTGGATGCCTTGAGGATACTGATTGTCGGGCAGCTCGAATCTTCCTGTTTAGTATAACATTTTTAATCTCTCTTTTATATGCTATGTCATTTGTATGTGATTGAATGCATCAAGGTGATTTTGGGATTGGGGTTCGGATCACATGTTTAATTGTGGCTACATGTTAAAATTTTTTAAATTAATTTTGCTACGCATCCGAATCCCAATAGATCCTAAGGATATTTTTATCTTTTTATATTATATAAATGGTTTCACTAACCGTGTTAATTTATGTGGGTGTAAATGTAGGTTTTACAACTACTGGATATAAGTATAATAAATGAAAACCTCAAGGGGGTTTTTGTAATTTACTCAAAATATTTTGGTGGATGAGCTATATAGCATCATTTAGGATGCTATACTACACATCTAACCCCAACAAGAGAAATGCTCTTCATCCTCGTATTCGGCTTAGAAGCGGTAATCCCATTG
The DNA here is from genome assembly GCA_000441515.1 of Elaeis oleifera. Taxonomy (NCBI): domain Eukaryota; kingdom Viridiplantae; phylum Streptophyta; class Magnoliopsida; order Arecales; family Arecaceae; genus Elaeis; species Elaeis oleifera. The sequence goes on along the minus strand of KE510125.1, from coordinate 13,721 downwards.
GATATTGGCTTACCATCCTATATGGTGGACTTCTTCAATAAGCTACAAAACCTAGAGGACCACTGAGCCAACCTCGACCTATTGAAAGAAGCAAGGGAGCGAGCTCAAATCTAGAAGGCAGCTTAACAGCAATGAGTAGCTCGACATTATAATTCTCAAGTGAAAATTAAGTTCTTTCGATAGGGATTTGGTACTCCAAAAGATTGAGGTGTTACAACCCATAAAGCAAAGCAAGCTCACACCAAAGTGGGAAGGGTTGTACCAAGTGATGGAGGTTGTCTACCTCTGAACCTACTATTTGGAGCATCTTGATGGAATGCTTATACCTTGGACATGGAATTTAGCCAATCTCCAAGTGTATCATTATTTAGATAGATCATCTTGTTGAATAAACCTAAACTCAATGAATGAAACATCTTTGTTTCAAAAATTATCTAGGTGTTTTAGGCTGGGCAACTCGCTTCCATGAGAAATGAGAGTCGGATGCATCCCCTAAGGATCCTCAACCATTGAAACCTCGGCAAGCATAGATGTTTAAGCCTTTCTGATCTATCATCTCTCCTAAAAAATGCCGATCACTTGCTTCAAATATCAAATGAATCTTCTTAATGACCACCGACCTACAAGCCCACGCACTTGTCATAGATTTAGTACATCAATTGCTGACTTGCAAGTCCATATAATTGCAACCAGTCGAGCACATCCCACTACAACCACCACCAAAATACTTTTGAGCATCACAAGTCAGGTGAGCCATTTAATGACCTCAATGAGGCAGCACCTTCATCCTATATTAGATCTTGTGCACGTTGAAGACTTGGTGAGCTAATTGATCTTTCAAATTTAGATAATCTAGATGTGTAGGTCATGAAAATCATTTAATGGCTTCAAGAGGGCAATACATCCATCCTAAACTAGCTCTCATGCTAAAAATCTAGTGAGCTAACCAATCTCTTTAAGTCGAGATGACTCAGGTGCATAAATAGGATGAGCCATTTAATGGCCCCAAGGAGGCAGCCGTCCTAAACAAGTCCTTGTACCAAAGACCTAGTGAGTTAACCAATCTCTTTAAGTCAAGATAGCTTGGGTGCACAGTTTGGGCAACCTATTTAATAATCTTGAGGAGGCAACACCTCCATCCTGTATCAGCTTTTGTCCTGAAGACCTGACAAGCTAACTGACCTCTATGAGACTAGATGGCTTGTGTGGAGATGATGACCTGCAAGTGATCGTAAAGTTAAATGCATCCCTTCATCACAAGGATATGACAAGCTCAAGACAACTAAGGTTTATCATTGCTCACAATGCCCCACTCCATTGCTCTTGTTGATAACAACAAGGATCTTCGAATCTCAGTAGCTTGGGAGGCAAGGCCTGTATGACCTGTCGATGAGCTTATCAAGCTTGCTGATGCTGCCTCAAAAATGTTCAAGTCCTCAGTCGAGTTCCTCAGCTCCTAAACACACTAACCTAAGGGTTGATAGGGGCAACCATATGCGGGGTTGACCAATACTATCCTAAAGGCTAATGAATATTTCCATACACAAGCAGAAACAAAAGTGAAGTAATGACGTATAAGCTAAAGTCACTTCCATTCATTGTTGTAATTATAAAGCAGTGTCACTTCGACAATTGAAAAACTTCATAAAATAAGAACAAGACTCAAAACTATGGGACTAACTCTAAAGACTAGAAAGTCGCACTCCCTTTCAATCAACACTTCACCATTCTCCGAAAGCAGACCAAATTAGTTGGATTCTCATCAGGTATAACATCCAGAAGGAGTCTTCATTTATTATAATATCCAAAAGGAATCTAGCCATCACCTCATATTGTACTCCTTCAAAGAGTCATCCTCAACTAAGTAGTTCCCAGTGAGGACTCGACAACATCTAGCTCGAATTTGGCTAAAGGCTCATACTCCATCACCATCTTCACCTTTATAGCCCGATGGTGAGGGACCAACAGATCCCTCCTGAGCTTACAAGCCCAAAGCTTCACCTTCTCTACATAGACTTAGGCTCCTCTCAACTCAACCTCCATGTCTACCACCCTTCGATAGGCATCGGTAGCCTTCTGTTAACCGACTTCATAGAAGTACCAACTTCATCTCAATTTTGATCACTCTTTCTTTGGCCCATGACAAAGCAAGTTGGAGTGCTTCGAGGCAATATGGAAGCTAGTTTGCCAACAGGAGATCCATATGCTTGAAGAAGGAAAGAGATGAAAGAAGAAGAAAGGGGTGAGATTTACCCCATCCATGAGGAGCAATCCCCTTCATTTTATATGGGATCTTGATGGCCAAGTTTAACTCACCTAGCTTGATCGCTAGACATGTGGTGCATCCTCCAAATCCCTGAGATTGTCAGATACATGGTAGGCTCTTGGACCTTTGATGATAAGCTTTCTATTAGGAAAACTCTATAAGGGTCGATCTTCAAAGGCTATCATTGCAAAATTGTAGCCCTCATAAAGGTAGCTTGGGATTCAATGATATGCATCCTTTGAAAAATAGAATAGAGAAAAATTCTTTAGAATGGTCGAAGTTGATAGGAGTAACGTTATTAAATCACATGTTTAAAAGACTACCAAATGGCCACTAGAATTTATGATCTTTGACCTCGGCTACATTGAACCTAAGGAGTAGCAACTAGAAAACCTGTGATTGGCTCAACTATCAATTGAAAAAAGTCAACCAAAAGGTCTCAATGAACGAGACCTAAGAAGTCTATAGATGAGCTATCGATACTAATCTGAGTTATCACACTAAGCACCAAAGAAAAATTCAAGAAATGAATGAAATTTTGGAAAACCTATTCTTTATATTAAAGATTACAAGAAATGAATGAAATTTTGGAAAACCTATTTTGCAAAATGATGGGAGCAAAAACAGAAAAGGTATAAAAAGGAAGCTTGCTTCACTATCGAGATGCAGAAAGAAAAACTATTCTACTTGATCACCTTCTCTTCTTTCCCCTTCGGAGCAAGGTCCTCCTCTTTGACAATGGTGGGTGCTTTAGGGAAGATGTGGCTAAGGTCGACTTGAAGGTGTAATTCACTAACCATTACTCGGTATGCCTCAAACCCCTTCTTGAAAGAGTTTGTAGTAGCCTCCAGTGTCTTGCTATGGATGTCCTTAATTCTTTGAAGTCCTTGACTACTTATTGAGCCTTCTTCTAAGCTTCCTCAACCTGATCCTTGGCACGAATGACCTTTTCTTCAATTGAAGTGACCCATTTGTCAGCTTAAATTGCTTGCCACTTGACTTAGGCTAATTCTCATTGATTGCAAAAACTTTGCCTTTCACCTTTATTGCTATATATCTACTTCAGCCAAGCAATCTCAACCTCGAGCTGAACTACCATAAGCTTCACCTCTAGCCTTGCCTTGTCAAGCCTTATCTATGCCTCGACAAGTGCAAACTTGAAGCGGTGCTTCTTCTCTTAGGCAAGACAACATTGCTCCTTAGCATACTCCCTAGCATCCTAAGCTATTGCTAGCTCCTACTTGACCAAAGGCCTTCCCTGCTCGGCCTTGTGGGTTTCATGCTTGTCTTCCATTTACTTCTACATGTAGGTCGTGAGGATGGCCTTAGTAGCATAGACGGCATGGAGCATTGTCATCAAAAAGATGAAGTCAACAAAAGGAATTAGATTTACTAAATAATGACTCCAAAACATCGATGCTTACCTTAATTGTCCTGATGTACATGGAGTTGATGAGCTCCCTACCATCATCACTCCAAGACACTTCTCATCTTTTGGAAGCATCATCCCTCTGATCAACTTGCTAGAGAGCTTAGGGGAATCAATGATCAAGTCAATGGCCTTGATCAACCACACTAACTTGTAGAGATCCAACTCGGCCCCTAAGAAGAACATCGGATCAGTTAGTGTTGGATTCCAACCACGTAGCGAAAGTAATTTCAAATTTTAACATCATACAAATCAATCGCTTTATCAATAAAACTATTAAGTCGGAATCCAAACCCTAGAATCATCTTGCCGATGTCGATCAAAACAAAACAAGTACGTATAGGGATAGAATTTTATACTTTCATCAAATAAAAAAAGTGGCACATTGGTGTTCTCCATAAGACCCCAAGGTAAAAGTCCTCCAATGGTGATCGACACGAAAGATGGCCAACGTCCTTCCCAACTAGTGCGCTATCACAGCCTTGTCTTCTTAAGAACACTGCCAGCTTTGAACTTACGTTACGATCGCACTAAAGCCCAGTTACTTTCGATCTCACCACCAGAATGACACCAAGAAGACACTCTTTAGATGTCATATAACCTAGGATTAATTTTGGCTCTAACATATGAAAAATTAAATCCTAAGGCACTCAAGCAACACTTACTGAAAATCTCACCACCCTTGTAGCAACTTTTGCCACTCAAAATTCTCTCTTTTTTTCTTCAAAATTTTTTATATGTTAACCACATCCCTCTTCCTAGTTTTAGCCAAAAACCAACACCATAAGTCATGTGGGGCATCCCCTATAAATAGGGGACTAGGGGACGTCACATGGGATTAAGGGGCACCAACCTTTGGTGCTCCAACTTCCCACGCACCAATAAATTCACTGAGTAAATTTTTGATGATCTAATTATTTGGAGCAGAAAGACTCTTAGTCTTCTACATGTCATAAAAATTTAATAAATTTTAATGACAAAACATAGGATTTCTGATCGAGAATTTAAGGCAATGCGTGTTAGTTAAGAGCCTTCTTTAAGAAGGACTCTTTACTTCACATGCAAAATAAGGGGGGCGGCATTTATTTTTGTGCGTGGATTCTGGTGGGTGCAGAGGACTCCTTCTCTTTCAAGTTGGATAAGGATCCAATCCAAATTGACCCAATCCCATTAGGTTAAAGCCAACGGGTCTAGATTAGCTCAAACAATTTGATCTAAACCAATTTGAGAACTTGGGTTAATACAATGTGCTAGCATATCAAATTAACCCATAGAATTTATATTAAACTCTAATTAGATCAGATCAAGGCCAAATTCCAAAGCATGTGACCCATTGGATTCCAAATCTAGCCATCAGTGGATCAAGACTTTCGATGTAGCCCTAATCCGATGAGATTAGGTCACCCGAAGAGTACCAATCAACTTGGACTCTTTCAAATTGACTCCAGAATTAAATTTTTTAATTTTGATGAATTCATAAGTCAAGATTGACGTCTAGCAACATGTCATGGCTATCCAAAAGATTAAATTTGATAAAAATTATCAAATATCTTTCAGTGGTAAGTTCCCATGTAATTCAATCCTTCAGTCAAACAATATCCCAGATGAACTGTGGGTATGAAAATATGTTAAACCAATCACTTATCATTATGTATCTCGATTAGAAAATGATGATTCAGTTAATGATATATTAAAAATTTTTTCTAATTATCATCCTGCTTT
>KE510123.1:7257-19624 GCA_000441515.1 Elaeis oleifera | reverse complement strand
CCCCTTCAATCTATATGGTTATATCTGAATAATACTATCCTTATGATAGCACAACAAGGCAGCATTACCAAAATATGTCATAAGTATTACTAAGTCAACATCATACCAATCACTATAGCAAGTCTTATGGATAGCATAACAAACTTACTATAGTTTTTGACATACTCTATTGACTTAGTATGAGCTAATTACCATTAGCTTCATTATGTATCAAGACAGTATCAAATCAGTCTCCACAGCAAGCCTTGTGGATAGCACAACAAGCCTACTATAGTTCTTAACATAATACTAGCTCAGCATGAAGGAAGGCATAGGTAGTGTTGAAAATACTTTGCCATTGTGACTTAATATAATTTATATGAGAGATTTAGGTCTCATGCACATCCTAAATATTTATTCATGCATCATATGCAATTAAAATTCTAATTTCTAACTTTAATTCAAACTACTAGCAAGTAAGAGCATAAAAGGAGATCTAAATTTAATGGTTATGGATTTTAAGAAAATCATCTGAGCCACAAGATGATCTATGGGTCTAGTCCTAGGTGTATCATAGACTGAACCATCTCATGGTCAATCTTAATGCGCCTCCGCTCTCCAATTGCCTGATAGTCTAGTCTTCATTTCCATGAAGTCTACCATGAATGCTTGATCTTTATTTAAAAATAGAAAGAATAACTTCTATCTATTCTCAACTAATTTTTTTTTATTATTTTGCATCAACATATAAAAAAATCCCAATCAATGGTTGGGAACATACAAAAGAAAAGTTCAGCTAATAATAAAATGCATCAGGGGCACCTTGCCCCTATTGCTACTCTTACAGATGTATTTATATAATCAGCCAATAGGGAAGCATTCATGTATACATCCATCACATGAATGTACCATAGTCTATAACCAATCAATATATATTTTATAATAATTATAAAATATTATAATAAACTATTTATGTTATTTTTATTGCGATATCATTCATACACATATCAGTGAAGATGTTTGAATTTATGGTCATAGGACCCAACTAGAGTTTTTGATTTGGGTTCAACTTTTGACCCAATTATAATTTTAAGTCAATCATTTGTCATTTATTTGAGTTGAGTTGATCAAATCTCAGGTTAACCCTAATTCAATTAGGTCAATATAGATTCGATCAACCATGACTCAAACCCTAATTAAATTAGGTAAATGACAATTAGATTAACCTAAACATGATTCTAATCAAATTAGAACTATGAATTTGATTTAATCTATAATCATTAATTCTAATCATATTAGATAAATAATTATAGTTAACAAATTCATTGGCAAAAATTCTAATTTATGTCTGATGCATCCTTTCCATGATCAAAAATTTTGGCTCTACACATATCTCGGGCAACAACCAAAATGGTCGACCCATAATGGTGAGTGCCCAATAACATGGTGGTCAGCCCTTGGATCTCAGGTAGATGCATCAAATGTAAAAGCTCTAAGTATTGACAATGTACATCCATATATAGCATTCCAAGGCTCCGCGCATCACATGCACTAAATTTCAATTTCATCGAAAATTAGATTATGGGATCTAACTTAAACTTATCACACAAGTCTAAAGACCATAGAATTTCATATTTAAAGTTTGAACATGGATTGATAACACTTTATCATTAACAAAATACATCAAGAACATGAATAAAATATCAATTAGAAAATCTGAATTTGACATAGTTTGAACTGGATCTAATCCATATCACAAAAATAACATAAAATTTGATTGAATCAATCAAGGATGGTTCTGGTACTACTATTGGGTTCTAGTGATGCAGCAAAATATAGATTTCAAATTTTTAATATGCATTCAACAATTGAAAACAAGGTTTAACAATTAAACTAGAGTATTGGAACTCAAAAATCTTAGAAACCCCTTGATGATTACAATCAAACAATCAAAAACATGTATAATAAGAGAAGATCAGAAGTCATATACCATCATGAAGACCACAAACTGGTAATCTTGAGATCCCCATGAAAGTAGAAGCCCTCCAATAGTGATCCATACAGGATTGATCAGGGCCCTTCCCAATTTAATATGGTGCTGTAGTCTTCTTCGTAAGCTTGCTACCGATCATCCTTCACAAGAACTTGTTGGACCACAGCTTGTATGCCTTTATGACCTTCACTAAAACCTCTTTAGAAACCCTTTCCTAAGGATCTCACCACACAAATATCAAATCAGAGGTTCAACACTTGAACAACTTGATTTTAGGACAAGCATCTCATGCTTCTTTTTCTCTCATCCCTTCCTTTCCAATTTCCTCTCTCTTTTCTTTGTCTTTTTTAGACTTTTCCTCTCTTTTTCCTCTCATCCTCATGCCTAAAATCAACCAGATATGGGATGTTCAAGCTGGGTTAATGCCACCTAATTTATAGGTTACAAAGGGGTGCCAAACAAATCCAAGTGATGTCAACTCTTGGCATCCCAACTTCTCTTAAATCACCACACAAATAAATGGGATGGAGAAGTTAAGGAGCAGAAGCACTCTTCCTTCTCTGGTCCCATAAATCCAAGGCATGTAATAATTAAGAGATATGAGAGGAAACATTCGTTTAATGCAAACACATCTCATGTGTCGTCCCTTAGTTTCCCACGAAGATTAAAATCTTCTATATAGAAAGTAATGGGTGTGGAAGAGCCTTCAAGTAGAAGGACTCCTCCACTTCTGTGCCAATAAATCTCCAGAAGCCATCAAATGGCTCGTGGAATAAAAGGAATGCGAGAGAAAATTAAGAGTCCTTAACTATTAAGACTCTTCCATATACAATGTATCATGTGGCGTCCCATTTATTTGTGGCGATCAATTTCCTTCCAAGAGAAGGATTCCTCCTTCTTATCTGTGCCCACAATCCCAAAGGCCATCCCATGACATGAGGAATTAAAAGGGATGCATAAACTTGGTAAGAATTTAAGATGCCATGTTAAGAAGGACTCTTCCTTCTTAACGCCAAAATAAATGGGGCATTATTTTTTCTTGCATGGCTTTTGGAGTGAAGAAGGTTTATTCACATTGAACTCTTCCTTATAAACTAGATAAACCAACTAATAATTAGATGGTTCAAACCTAATCATATTAGGTCAAGGCAACAAGTAAAGGGTTAGCACAGACACATTTGCACTGAACCCAATTAGAAACTTGGATTAATTCATGTGCTAGCAATTCAATTAATCTATTGGATTTATAATAAATCTAAATATATTGGATCAGGATCAAATCTCTATTGTGTGTGACCCATTGGGTTCCAAATCTAGTCAGCAGTGGACCTAGACTCTCGATGTAACCCTAATCCAATTAGATTAGATCAGCTCAAGAGTTTCAATCAACTAGGACTCTTCCTAATTGATTCTTGAATTAAACTCTTTTAATTCTAATGAGTCCACAAGTCAAGATTGATATCTAGCAATGTATCATGATTATCTGAAAGATTTAAAATTTGATAGAAATATCAAAATTATCCTTCCATGACGAGTTATCGTGCAATTCAATCATTCGATCACACAACATCCCGAAAAAGCCATAGGTATGAAAATATGTCAAATCTAAATATTTATCTATATATATCTCGATCTGATGATGATGACTCGATTGATAAACCAGTAAAATTTTTTCTATTGTTCATCTCTGCTCTGATCAGAGACTCTCTGAGTCATCATCTTATGAGATCACATAGGATGTTCTCTCCTTCTACAAGGAGTGATCAATTTTTTATTGACCACTCACAACTTTCATGCATATTTTACCATATCTAGAATATCTCACACACATCTTAAAGTGGTATGATAGGGAATAAATCAAAATAAAGATCCATGTACACAAGATACTATGGTGATCTCAGATCAAAAGATCACTTGCACCACTCCCACTGAAGAACTATTTGTTGACATGCTGTAAGGCTCCATCAGATGTTCTTCCCATGGATCAGTTCAGTGAACTGATTCTCTAATGAGTACCTATATCTTTGTATTAGTGTCATCACTCAAGTGATTGTGAGATCAACCACCATCTCCATCGAACATACATAGGATGTACCAATTTTATTGGTATCATCGATCTCCGATTCGATGATCCAATAGCTAAGAATATTTTAGATTGGAGCTATCAAAATTTTAGGTCTCACTGGCATGATCTCACCATGGCCCTAAAATCATTATCCTAATCTATAGGGTTTATCATAATTATAAAAATATGATGCAGCAAATGATAAAATATAATACCTCATAAATAAAATATCATGCAAATGAGTAGAAAGAAATAAAAAAAATCTATTCGCATCCCTATGCGATTGGCTTGTAGGATACTATTCTTTCAACACTTACTTTGACCAAAGACTTTCTGAACTCAGTCTCGCAAATCACATAGGACTTCTCCTTTTCTACCAAAATCGATAAATTCTATCTAGGTGCATCCTACTCCAAACAATGAACCTAAACCTACTGAAGCCAATAAACATAGCAAGGATCCTAATGGTTAGGGATCAAGAAACATGCAGTCAAACTTAGTAACCTCGCTGTGAATAGCCAATGACACCATAGGTCAAAAACCACTCACACCACTGCAGCATCGAGAAGACCACTGATGAGTGAGTAGACATCCATGTGATTTCTTGTGTCAGTCATGTTTAATGCAAGTTGTTCTCTAACAACCATCCGTGCCCTCACCCTAATGTCCTTACACTGCAGACCCGAGACTCATCTGCCCATAATGGAGGTAAACTATGCATCCATCTCGAATGGATCGATCACTATTCTCCGTGATGATCTTTTGATCGAGAGTATTTAAAATTAATCACTAATTAATGTATGTCTCAACTTCTTAACACTTTAAGAATATATAAAATCATCTTTATTAATTTTAAGATAAATTATGGATACATAAACATGATTGGAATGAAAAAACTCTTTATTGATAATATAAATATTACATGTATAAGTTTAAACCCTAGAATTATAAAATGTGTTAGCCAACAATTAGCTTCTAGGATACAAATCTAACAAGAACATCTGATGGATTCTTATTTACGTGTCAGCTAATTATTCTTTAATGAAAATTGTGCAAGTGATCTTTTGATCTGAGATCACCATGGTACCTTGTGTACATGAATCTATATTTTGGTTCACTACCTAACTTGGTTCTCTGATCCTTATGTGGGGTATTTTAGATATGATGAAGTATGCATGGAGGTTGTGAGTGGTCAATAAGGGATTGGTCACTCCTAATAAGGGGAGCAAATACCTATGTGATCTCATAGGTAGATGATTCTGAAAGTCTTTCGCCAAAGTAAGATCCTCGTGCTGGTACCATACCATTGAAGGTGAAATCCTACCCCTGATCATGCCTCGATAATTAGAAAGAGATTTCTAATGTATCATCAATCAAATTATCACCTTTTGATCAAGATACATTTAGATAAGTAATTGGACTTGATATGATTCCATGCCCATAGCTCATTTGGAGTGTTGTATATCTGAAAGATTGAATTGCACGATAACTTACTACTGAAAGATATTTTTAATATTTTCATCAAATTTTATCTTTTCTAGATAGTCATGAGATATTGCTAGACATCAATCTTGACTTATAAACTCATAAAAATTAAATGAGTTTAATTTAAAAATTAATTAGGAAGAATTCTAGTTAATTGGTGCAATTAGGCTGATCTAGTCTAATCGGATTAGAGTTAGATCAAGAGCCAGAGTCCACTACTGGCTAGATTTGGAACTCAATAGGTCACACACATTAGGGTTTAATCTTAGTCTAATTTAATTAGAGTTTAATATAAATTTTGGGGGTTAATTGATATGCTAGCATATTATGTTAACCCAAGTTCCCAATTAAGTTAAGTTCAAAGTGTTTGAGCTAAACCAACCTATTGCCTTTGACCTAATTGGATTAGGACTAAAGTAATTAGTTTCCTACCTAACTTAGAAGTGTTTCAAGTGAGGAAGGACTCTTCCATGCCATCAAGTTGTCCACATAAAAATAAATGCTGTAGCATTAAGGAAGATGGAGAGTCCTTCTTCTTTAAGTCTCTTATCTATCTCTTCTTATTCCATCGATTTCTTAAATTATCATATGCCAATTTAATGTGGAGAATTATGGAGTGTAGAAGAGGAGAAATCTTTCTATATGAAGGCTCTTCTGTGCCATTTATTTCATCAGAGAATTAATTCTCCATGTGAGGAAGTGGAGTGCCAAGAGTTGGGGCCCCTTAGGACTCCTTGCCATCCCTTCATTCCCTATTTAAATAGGATGCCCCTTATGGGATAAGGGCTGAAAAATTTGAGGCTTAGGCATGTGATAAGAGAGAAAAAGATAGAAAAATTAGAGAAAAAGATAAAAAATTGAGAAGAAAAAATAGAAAAAGAGAGGTGAGAAAAAGACAAGTGTGGTGTGCTTATCCTAGGGTTTAATTGATTCATGTATTGGAGTACAAAATCAAATCCTAGATTGTGAGATTTCTAGAGAGAATTCTTTTGGCATGGTCTTAGTGGAGGAATCGAAGGCAAACGAGTATTGGTGAGACCATTCCTCAAGAAGGAAGCTAGTAATGTTCATGTGAAGAAAAGGTGGCGGCACTGCATCGGTTGGAAAGGACCTTGATCATCTTTCATGTGGATCACCATTGGAGGACTTCTACTTTAGGGTCTTGTAGAGATCACCTTCTTTCCATATTGCTCATTTTAAAAAGTATGAGTTTTTAATTCTTTGCATGCTTGATTTTGGTTGTTCGACATCTACAAGGTGATTCTAGGGTTTGGGTTCCAGTTGGATAGTTTTAATTATTGAAGCTTTCAATATGCATGCTAAAATTTTAAAATTATATTTCACTATATGACCTAAATCCAACAATAGCCCCACTCTCTCTCTTCTTCCACATGAATGCAAAAGAGGGGGTGGGCCCCTCTCTCTTCTTACGCCCACTCCAAGGGGTTTGCGCCCCTTGGACTTTTCAAAAGGGAGGCTTGTGCCTCCTCTCCTCTTTTCAATAATTCCATGCCATATAAAAAATAATAAAAAAATAAGAAGATTTATTTGCCAACTAATTGGCTCAATCCAATCCTTTTAGGTCCTCAAATAGGTGCTCCATTGAACCTATTCAAAATGGATCTAGTTAAGGTTCAAGGCTTTAGACTTGATCCAATTCTTATTAAATAAGGAATCTAAGTCCTGAGAAGAATTGGGTTTAACTATGTGCTAGCTTGGTTCTCTTAAATCTAATAGGATTTTACTAAATCCTAACTCAATTAGAACTTCATAAGCCCAATTGGTTAATTCAAGATTAAATTTCTTAATGTATGACCCTATAGATTTTATTCTATAGAATAGTGAGATATATTGTGATCTCCATCATAATATTATTGAAACTTCTTTCGATGGGTTGGAATAATTTCAACTCTATTCTTTAAAGTTTATTGATTATCAAGATGATGCCCGATGAGTCTCACAATCTACTAGTGATATCTAGCAGTACGTAGTGACAACCCAGTAGAATGAAAGTATGAACCCATAAGTACAGTTATCATGTGATTCAATCCTTCTATCGTGAGTCTCGACTTGACAGAGTTCATGGAGAACTCATCAAACCCCATCATCCGTTATATGCTAGATTGGCTTGACTCAAGTTTATTGTGAATCTCATGGAAACTCTTTTCCAGTATTCACACTAGCTTTGGTCAAAATATTATGAACTCAGTCTCGTAAATTGCATAGAACTTCTTCTTTCTACTAAGATGGATAGATTCCATCTAGGTACATCCTACTCCTAACAACGAACCTGAACCTACTGTAGTCAACATACACAGTAAGGATCTGAATGGCTAGGGACCAAAGAACGTACAGTCAAACTCAGTAGCTTCACTGTGAATAGCCAATGACACCGTAGGTCAATGGATCACTCATACCATCGCAGCATCAAGACAATCACTGACGAGTGAATAGACATCCAAGTGGTTTTTATATTGGTTATGCTCAGTGCAAGTTATTCTCTAATAACCACCTGCACTCTCATCCTAATGTCCCTACACTATAGACCTGAGACTTATCTACCCAGAAGGGAGGTGATCTGTGTATCGATCTTTAAATGGATTGATCATTGTCCTCCATGATGGTCCTTTGATCGGGAGCATTTAGAAACTAACCACTAATTAATGTATGTATCAAATTCTTAAACTAACCACTAAAGTGAGCACTTGAACCAGAATCTAGAACCTAACTAGAAGAAAAGAAAATCATTAGATTAGATTCAATTATGAGCAAATCAGACGTATCTTCGAAGGCCCATCCTTTTTCTATTCTTCACAGTCGTCAGGTAGGTCGGATAGTTCCTTCTCTAATAACCTTCGACATTGCAGTAAAATATTTTTCTTGTCATCGACCTTCTTCACAACCTGCTTCTTGGGTTGGTCTCATTCTTTTGCTTCTTTATGGGTTTCTTTTTTTCTTGAAATTTTTTTTCTTAGAGGAAGCCTATTCCACAGTCAGAATCATACCCTTGAATTTTTCAAGGTGTCCTCAGTTGTCACCAATATATTCAGCAATTTGGACAAAGTGCTATCAATTTTATTCATATGGTAGTTCATAATGAACTATCCATATGAATCAGAAAGAGACTGGAGGATCAAATCTATACCTACAATTCCTTATCCATATTCATCCTGAGCTTCTGAAGCTCTTCAATATCCTTGATCATTATTAATAATGATCATTGACGGACTGTCCATCACGTATTTTGCTTTGAATTATCTCTGAGAGCCCTCAAAATGAGTTGTGCGACTCTACTTACCATACAACTCTTCCAGATGAGTCAGCATCTCCTTGACAGTCCTCATGTCTTCATGCTATCACTGAAGATCATTGGATATGGATGCTAGAATGTAGCACTTTGCCTTATTATCCTCATCCATCCATTTCTCAAGTGCGGCTTGCTGATCAAGTGATGGACGAGCTGGTAATAGAGACGCACCCTGATCTAAGACATGAGTTAGTTTTTCAGAACTGAGAACGTTCTCAAATTTTGCAGTCAATCTTTGTAGTTTATCCCGATCAATTTATTTGTGTCAAAGATATGGGCTAAAGGGTTTGAACTCGACATGGTTATCTATAGAGAGAAAGTTTCTAGTTAGATATTTGTACTTATTAAATATTTATTCTAGAGACTTTTAAAATCAAACAAGGCTTCCATTATTTTTTCGAATCTTTCATACTCCTTGGATGGAGAAATGAAAATCTATATGCGATTAGTTTTTAGTGGGTACTGCAGTTCCACTGATCTATACACTTTTCACCTAACAGTTATTGGTGAGCATAGACCAATGAGTAGACAACACCTTGTCCATTACTTCACTAAGTAAGATACAACGGGTTCGATCTCTAAGTCCTGTGGCCTCACCTAACAGTTATTAACATATTTCTTAGTTAAGTCAGACCTGTCATTCACTAGTGGGAGCAAAGCCGTCATTGGATCCCTCACCTAATAGTTATTGGACCCAATCCCATCTCTACCCTGGGGCATCTAATATCAATAGAGTGGTTGTATCTTTCTGATACAACCGAACTACTGTAACCAGTCTAGAATGATCAATGCCATGAAGGCATCCATATCTCTATAATGGTGGAAGATCGCTAGACTTAATATTTAGTGAGGAGATTTAGATTAAATTTTTCTAAGTCATCTGATTTGATACCTGACTGATCAAGTTCAGGTCAGCACATTCACATGTCTGACCTATCTAGCGGCATGGATGAACTCAAATCAACAAGTAACCTAATTCAAAACTTAATCTTCCAAAATAGTCAAGTAAGTTAAGATGAGTGGGGTCACCCCGTTACTTCTTTAGACACCAATGAATTGATCAAGTCAAATAACAGAACCAATTAAATAACCACTATCTAGGTACTTGCTTTGGACACCAAATTGATCGATTAGAATTGATCAAGTTAACCTGTTGATGCAGGTTTGAACCATTAAGTTAAATTTGATCTTGAGTCAATTAATTCACATCAAAATATGAAACGATACGACCAACAACAACTAAATTTGACTTTGAGCCCCTTCGATCTAATTCTAACCAATAATTGATTAGGTTCAATCAACTACTCAAAATCGATAATGAGTTCTAGCTTGATCTAATTAATTGATCCTAATTATAGTTTGATCACTAGAACTAATTTATTCAATCCATACCCATATACAATAACATAATTTTAGATTCTAAAAAAAATTTAGATTATGTTTCATTGCATACATTAGTAGTTTATGATCTTGAAACAGTTTCAGATCTAAACCGAATGTTATATATCACATATATAAAGTTTTAGATCTAAACTATAAATATATATCACATATATATTAAATTTTAAATCTAAAATAATAATTAAAATATTTAAAATATTTTTAAAAATAGATTCACATCAAATTAGGACAACTTTTTCAATATAGGAGGTAAACCCTATATCAAGATAACCTTATACCAGTCTGATGCAAACTTTTAATCATTCTAATTTTAGATCTAATATGAATAAAGACATATCACATATATCTATTTTATATCTAAAAATTAATTTAAATATTTAAAATAATTTTTAAAATCAATCAATCTTGTGCTAAGACAATCTTTTCAATATAGGAGGTTAATCCTATATCAGGACAACCTTATATTAAGTACATGACCAATTTTAAATATTCAATCTTTCAAATTTATCATGAAAATTAGATTATACATATCTTAAAAACTAGTGGCTTTGATACCATTGTTAGCAAACGGGTAGGATTGCATGCATAGATTTCAAACCTTTTAAAGTAGTAACGAAAATGATCTAGGTTAAACCCTTTAACATTACATATAATAGATCTAATCTATATCTATCCGAGCTCTAAATCTAAGATATACATATAATCTAAAATTAAATAAAAATTTGAGATCGGATCTCAATACCTTTTGTAGGTTGAAATACATCACAACCGATGATCCTAGATCTGAAGGTTTTTGAGCCGCACACATATCCAATCTCTACAAATATCCATCGAGATTAATTTTGAACCTTCCTTCTCATTGTAGATCCATCTTCTTCAAGGTGAATCTCAGTCTTTTGGTCCTTTGATCAACTCTTGATCTTTGATCGTGATCTCAACACTTGAATTGTAGCTTTTCTTCCTGTTTCTTATGCTAGAAGAGATCACCCTCAACTTAGGCATCTGGGAAGATGGGATGCCAACCTTGGACGTTGGAAAGAGAGGAGGAAGAGGAGATGGCATGGAGATAGAGGGAGGATCTAAATTCTCAATTCAATTAATTTTAAAACCCTATGAGATAGTCTCTTAAATAGATCTTTTCCTGATTCTAAATCAATCTAAAAAAGCTACTCCTCATCTCATAAGGATTCTTACCTTTTAATTTGATTTTTTTTTTCAAAAAAATAGATTCAATTGGAAAGATCCTCACCTCTTTTGATAAGTAGATGGGGTGCCCCATATCCCATAAGGCAGAAAGAGGGGCTGCCCACATCAAAATAGGCAAGTAGTTGGGATGCCAACTCTTAGTGCCCTTTTAGGATTTTTTTTCACACAGGAGAGGGGGCGTAGCCTCTCTCTCTCTCCTTCCATGACAATGCAAAAGAGAGGGTGGGCCCCTCTCTCTTCTTACACCCACTCCAAGGGGTTTGCATCCTTTGGACTTTCCAAAAGGGAGGCTTGCACCTCATCTCTTCTTTCCAATAATTCCATGCCACATAAAGAAATAACAAGAAAGAAATAAGGAGATTCATTTGCCAACTAATAGGCTCGATCTCATCCTTTTGGGTCCTAAAATAGGTGCCCCTTTAAACCCATTGAAAATGGATCTAGTTAAGGTTCAAGGCTTTAAATTGATCCAATCTTTATCTAAATAAAGAATCTAAGTCCAGAGAAAAATTAAGTTTAACCATGTACTAGCATGGTTCTCCTAAACCCAATAAGATTTTACTAAATTCTAACTCAATTAGAACTTCATAAGCCCAATTAGTTAATTTAAGATTAAATTCTTTAATGTGTGACCCCATAGGTTTCGTTCTATCTGATAGTGAGATGTATTGTGATCTCTATCATAATATTATTAAAACTCCTTTCGATGGATTGGAATAATTCTAACTCTACCCTTTGAAAGTCATCGATCATCAAGATGACGTCCGATGAGTCCCACAATCCACCAGTGATATTTAGCAGTATCTAGTGGCAATCTAATAGAATGAAAATATGAACTCCTAGGTGTAGTTATCATGTGATTCAATCCTTCTATCATGAGTCCCGACTTAATAGAGGTCATAAAGAACTCGTTAGTGTTGCGAATTGTGTC
>KE510116.1:19922-37566 GCA_000441515.1 Elaeis oleifera | reverse complement strand
CTCAGATCTAATATTTAGAGAAGATATTCTTAAGTCACTCACAGTCACACAAAGTCATCTGGCCTCTCAAAAAAATTACACACGAAGACTAGCGCAGATCAGGGGCTTGGAGGTGCTAGCCTGCAAGTAATTTTGACAGCTGATCTCTTCCTTTCTCTTCAAGCAACTTGGACACTCCAAAGCAAGAGGGGATTTGGAGGAAGAAGAGAGGAAGAGGAGGAGAGGCTCTAAAAATAAAACACCAGCAAGGGAGAAGAGAAGCATGATGCCAAAGAGGAGGACCACCCTTTTTATAGACTAGGAATTAGGGTTTTACCAAAGGGAAGGGCACCAAAAGTCCATGCCAAAACCACTTTTGGCATCCCAAAAAATTTCAAAAAATTATTATGGCATGGAGAAGGATTTTAAAGTCTCTCACACTAAAGAACTCTCCTAGAAAAATAGAAAAAAAATCATAAAGGTACCAACAATCTTCCATGTATAAAAAATCTCTTTTCTAGTTTATATCTTATCTCTAATTCGGATCGCATTCGAATTAGACAGAAGATAAGATTATGACTCATCAATCATTGCCACCCACCCTTATTGGGTCAACTACTTTGATGCTAAAAAGATCAAGCCAAATCCAATTTGGTGTGGAGATGTGGGCATGAGTCCAAGTGTGGCGCAAGGAGATAAGGATAGAGTCTAAGTTGATAAGGACTTTTCATTTCTAATCTGATTCTAATCCAAATCAAATTTAGATTGAATCCACTGATAGAAATGAATCTAATCTAATTAAAAATCTAAATATCTTATCAAATTTTAATCTAATTAGGAATTAGTCGAGTCCAAATTTTGATCGAATCAGGATCAAATTTTCTTGTAATCAGGATTGATCATATCAAACCCAATCTGAGTCGAACTAAATCTAATTTAATTAGACTTAATTCAAAGCTCTTTATTTAATCAAATTGAGTCAATTAATAATCTAATTACTAATTAATTCTCTATTAATAGTAGAGTCTCAGTCCCAATGGGACTCTCCTTCAGAGTCTCAGTCCCAGTGGGACTCCTCACCAGAGTCACAATCTAATTGGACCCTTTAGCCATCAGATCTGACTAAATCTTCTAATGCATGTGACCCCATAGGTTCGAATCTAAGTTGGTAGCATAGAATAACTTCTTATACCAATTGATGTAACCATCTAGGAATGGTGACCCGACAATCGGATAGGTCGAAGTATTGCAAAGCAATATTCTAGAACCTACTGGCATATGGTTACTGTATAATTCATTCTTTGACCCTAATGATTAAGGTGACCTAGGGTTTAACTATCAATCCTAATTAAGTCGACCACATTGTATTTCAATCTTTCAAATTTATCTCACAGATTATCCTGATCAAGATTTTACTAAATTAAATACACTGATGCATATCTCCTACTAATTTAGAGAGGTCAATTCCATCTTGACTCACATATCGACTTGATAAGTACTTGACTATATCCAGTATTCTTCCGTCACTAAGTTAGAAACTCAGATGATTGAGTACTAAAGTATAGTGAGTTGCTTACAAGTCACCGTGGTGTTCTCAAGTCTGAGGAACACATATACCCATACCCTTCATGAGCTATTCTTGACAGTAGAGTGCTCGATAAATGATCACGTTCGATGCGAATGTACTCCTACATTTCATCTGCATGCTATAACAGTATCTTCACATTCTTTGATTAAGAGGACAACCAACTCATATGGCATGCAACGACCTATACTCGATATTGCTATCGTCCTATTAATAGCATATCATTTGATCGCAAACACTTTTAAGGACTTAACAATAAATCCTCCTTTGTTGATTAATTCTAGTTCTAAGGATTTCATTACAACACAGGAGTTCAAAGATGGATAATTTGTAATGAAAATATCAAATAATTTTATTAATAAAATTCATATATAATTTACAAGATGAGCACAATCTTCGACAGACTGACGATTGGTTTTGGAACACATTTCCCAACATGTCCATCAATCTTTTGTATTTCATCCTCTTCAAAGACTTCTCATTGTATGTATCATAATGTTGAAGCATCTTGCTTGGTTCTCCTTCCAAGTTTGCTCCAAAATCTTGAAAACCCATGGTAAGGAACATACCATAGGGTAGAGCTGGCTTAGCTCTCATTTGGCTTAGCTCTCATTCTTGCTTCTTCTTGCATGATCCTTAACATGACTGCTGGGAGGTTGAACTTTTCCTCTTCAACGCATGATACAAGATGCCTACATCAGTCCTTGTCACAAAGTTAAATCATCTGATCCTTGGGATGAGAATCTTACAAGTAATGTGGTGGAGAAGATGGTGTTCAGCAGACAAGTGTTTAGTAAGAATTTTCTTAAAATCCAAAACATCATCTCTCCTAAACAACAACCACGACCCACTAGGTCTATCATCTAATTTCTCATCTCCTTCTATGGGTGCTTTCAGAAGCTCTCCTAGCTTTTCAACAGACAAATTAATCTTAACATTCTTCACCTCAGACTCAAATGAATTAGATTTGATCTTTGGCATTTCCACAAAATTTCCTCACTAGATTAGGGTAAGTAGGCAGATCCAAAGAGCACAAATACTCCAACCCTGAAATTTTGAACACTCACCTATCTCAAAGTGTTCTCTCTCTAGAAAATTGAAGTCTATTTCCTTCCAGTGGTGACTACCCTAAAGGAGAAAGGAATTAACTTTGCAAGAGATGCTGATGGTTGAGCTGGAGATGGTGAAGGCTGTGTTGGAGGTGGTGAAGACGGTTGTGAAGGAGGCTGAGCAGGAGCTATCGGAGGAGGAGAAGGTGGAGGCACATTGCGAGTAGGCTGAGATGACTCAAGGTGCGGGTCTTGACAAAATTTGGTCCACCATTCTCCATGAAACCCTCTCGAAGCAAGATGCTTCTTGGGCACCATAGATCCAACATCCTCCTCGATTTGCAATTTATTAGGGGTTCTAAGGAATGGATTTAGGGTTCTAAGGGGTTTATCGATGGGACGGCTCAAAATAACAAGAAACTAACAAAAGTGCTCCCATAGAAAATCTCACTAAAAAATAGGATTTCCGACAACTGAGTCGACTTAGACTCATTTTGAGTCAGCTCAATGATGGGTCGACTAGGTTTTCATTAGTCAACTCAAAACTTAGTCGACTCAAAAAATGGGTTTGCTGGCTCAGTCTGGAACAAACCTGAACTATTTAGATTTCAAGGCCAAGAATAATGTAATTTAAACATTTCTTCCTAATGAAATTAAAATATGAATAATTCAAAAAAATCCATCAAACAAAAGCATTCATTTCAGCACATTCAACAAATCAACAACTATGATCAAACAAGCCAATTGCTTTCTTATTGCACAAAATCTTTCTTCATTTAATGGCTTAGTAAAAATATCTACAATTTGACTTTCAGTTGGCACAAATTTAAGAGTTATGTTATTATTTTGCATACGATCCCTAATAAAATGATGTCTATCTTCTATATATTTTGCTCTTGAATGTAATATGGGATTCTTAATTAAGTTTATGGCACTTGTGTTGTCACATCGAATAGAAATATTATTACAAGTAATACTATAGTCCTCTAGTTATTGTTTGATCCATAATAATTGAGCACAACAACTCCTAGTGGCAATGTATTCGACTTCCATCATAGATAAAACTACTGAGTTTTATTCTTGCTAAATCACAAGATCAAATTTACTCCTAAAAATTGATAAATACCACTTGTACTCTTCCTATCTAAGTAACAACCAGCAAAATCTGAATCACTACATCCAATTAAGTCAAATGAGGATAGTTTTGAATACCATAAGCCTAAATCTTGAGTGTTTATTAAATACTTAAAGATTTTTTAACTATAACTACATGAGATTCCTTAGGATTTGATTGATAACGTACACATATGCATATGCTAAACATTATATCCGACCTACTTACAGTTAAATAAGTAAGGATCCAATCGTACCTTGATATTGCTTGGGATCCACTACTTTTTTTTTGGATCTTGATCAAGCTTACAACCTGTGCTCATAGGAGTGTCACTTCCTCTGAAATTCTCCTTCTCAAATTTCTTTAATATTTTCTTGATGTATTTGCTTTAGTTGATGAAGATCCCCTCATTTGATTGCTTGATCTGGAGTCCGAAGAAGAAGTTTAGCTCTCCCATCATGTTCATCTCGAACTTCCCCTGCAAAGTCTAGTAAAATCTCTACACAAGACTTCATTAGTAGTGCCAAATACAATGTCATCAATATATAGTTGCATAATCAATAAATCATTTGATTTTTTTTTATGAATAATGTTTTATCTACATTGTCTCTTTTAAAATTATTGTTTAGCAAGAACTTAATCTATCATGCCAAGCCCTAGGTGCTTGTTTTAATCCATATAAGGCTTTCTTAAGTTTGTATACATGATTAGGTAATTCTTGATTTTCAAAACCTGGACGCTATTCCACATAAACTTCATCCTCAATTAATCCATTCAAGAGAATACTCTTTACATCCATTTGAAAGAGTTTAAAATTCATAAAGCAAGCAAATGCTAAGAGCAATCTAATTACTTCAAGTCTAATTATGGGTACAAAGATTCATCGAAATCAATTCTCTCTTCTTAATTATATCCTTGTACAACCAACCAAGCCTTGTTTCTAATTACATTGCCTTTCTCATCAAGTTTATTCCTAAAAGCCCATTTAGTTCCAATTACTAAAAAGTTTTTAGGTCTTTCAACTACTTTCCAAACTTTGTTTCTTTCAAATTGGTTTCACTCTTCTTGTATTGCTAACATCCAATTAGGATGTTTTTCAGTGTCTATTATATTTTAGGTTCTAAATATGATACAAATGCAAAGTGATTTATAGCTTTTCTAAGTGATGCTCTAGTTTTAACACCATAAGATGGATCATCTATTATTAATTTCTTAGAGTGATTGTGATCATACCTCCATTCTTTTGATAAATTGGACGTACCTTATTCATCTTAGGGTTGTGGCACATGTTCTTCAATATCTTGCTCTTCCTCTCCTTTTTCTTGAGAGAGAGTATCTTCAAGTGCCATATCTTTCAACTCTTTTTCAAGATTACGTGCATTTACATCATACTTTCTTTTCTTACTTTAAGAGAGTTAGTTTCATCAAAAATAATATGCACCGATTCTTCTACAATCAATATTCTTTTGTTAAATACTCTAAATGCTCTACTATTAGATGAATAACTTAAAAAATATCTTCATCTGATTTTACATCAAATTTACCTAGTTTATCTTTACCATTTATTAAATAAATATTTATATCTAAAACTTTAAAATATGAAACATTAGGCTTCTTTTCTTTATAAAGTTCATATGGAGGCTCTATTTAGCACATAGCATGCAGTGTTAATAGCTTTCGTCCAAAAATATTTTGAAAGGTTGCTTTCATAAAGCATGATCCATGCCATTTCAATTAAAGTTTTACTCTTTCTTTCTACCATCTTATTTTGTTGAGGTATTCTAGGTACAAAAAAATTATGATTAATTTTTTTTTAGAATAAAAATTTTCAAACCCATGATTTTCAAATTTGATACCATGATCGCTTCTTATTTTCAAAATACTACATTCTTTTTTACTTATTATTTTGTTAAATAGATCAACAAATATATCAGAAGCTTCATCTTTATGTGCTAAGAATAGTACCCAAGTAAATCTAAAAAAATTATCAATTATGACAAAACCAAATCTTTTTCCTCCAAAACTAGTGGTTGAGATAGGTCCAAATAAATCCATATGAAGTAATTCTAGTGGTCTAGTTATTGAGACAATATTCTTAGATTTAAGATTTAGTTTGTTTACCAAGTTGTCATACTTTGCAAATTTTATTCTTTTCAAAATTTATCTTAGGTAAATCTTTTACTAAGTCAAGTTTAATTAATCTTGCCAAAGAGTCCATGCTTGCATAACCTAGTCAATTATGCCAAATCCAACTAGATTTATTTACTTTAGCATTCATAGCAACAAGACATTCAATGTTTTATTTTAAGTTTATCAAAATCAATAATATAAATATTGTCATATCTCTTTCCTATGAATTTAATGCTATCATCAAATGAACTAGTTACAATGCAATGAGATGATTTAAATGAAACATTAAAGCCTCTATCACAAAGTTAACTTATGCTAAGCAAATTATGCTTTAAACCTTCAATTAATAATATATTTTCATACTAGTGGAGGGTGTTATCAAGATATTACTGAGATCAATAATCTTTCCTTCACCATTATCTCCAAAAGTCACCACACCTCCATCTTTAGCTTCAAGAGAGATAAATTGTGATTTATCTCCCATCATGTACCTCAAGCATCCGCTATCAAGGTACCATCTTTTTTAGTTTTCACGGATGTCAAGCACACCTAGACAAGCAATCAAGTAGATTTAGGTATCCAAACTAACTTAGGTCCTTTAAGGTTAGTACAAATGGTTTCTTTTGAAATCTAAATTTATTTTATCTTTGGTTTACTTGAATTAGAGATTTTACTTGCATTAGTTATTTTACATTCTATAAATTTATGTCCAATCTTATTATATCTATAACAAGTAATATTTCTACCATGATTTTGAGATTATGTAAATATATTCTTTAAAAATTTTACTTCCTTAATGGATTATATCCTATACTGGCTTTATCAAAAATCATCTTTTGTTGTTCAATTAACATTTACAAATTTTAAGAACTTAGTGTAAATTTATCTATTATAGATTTTAATTTATTCACTTCTTCTTGTAAGGATTCATTCTTTTTAGTTGATTCATCTAGTTTACTTTGTAATTCCTTCATGTTTTCCTCTGCTTTAGCTTTATCTTTACTTAAGGATTGATTCTCTTTCTTAAGTTCTTTGTTTTTATGAGATAACTTCTTAAAATCATGAAGTCATTGAAACTATCATACAGTTCTTCAAATATAAATTTGAAAATTGAATCATCATTATTTCCCTCATCGTCTGGTGCCATAAGAAAAGATTTGTCTTTTCTTCTTTTTGACATTCTTCCTGACTTGAAGAAGAATCATCATCATTGCTCCATGTTGCTTTTAGTACTTTTTTTTGGGCTTCTTGAAGCTTTTCTTCAACAATGGGCAATCTATCCTTGGAGCTTTTCTTCAACAATGGCAATCCATCTGGAAATATCCGGGTTTCGTGCACTCATAGCAAAGAGGTTGTTCTTTTTCTCTTTTTTTTGCTACCTTCTCTCTTGTTATATCTTTTCTTGGTTTAAACTTCTTTCTTCTCCTCATGAATTTCTTGAACCTTCTTGTTATCATTGCCATCTCTTCATCATCCTCCGAATCTTCTTCGGAATCACTATTTTCATCATGGATGGTAGCAGCTTTGAAGGCAATGCTCTTCTTTTTCTTCACCTCTTCTTCCTTCCCTTGGTTCATATTCAAATCATGAGTCATGAGTGAACCGATGAGCTCCTCCAATGCTAGCTTGTTTAGGTCCTTCATCTTTAAATGGTAGTAACCTTTACCTCTTAATTCTTTGGTAAAGACCTAAAAATTTTCAAACTACATCACTATTAGTATAGTCTCTTCCGAGACTCTTTAAACCATTTAAAATATTAGTGAATCATGTGAACATTTTGGTGATAGTTTTATGTGGTTTATTTTAAATAGCTCATATTTATGTACTAACATATTTATCTTTGATTCCTTGACTTGACTAGTACCCTCATGGGTGACTTCAAGTCTATCCCAAATCTCTTTGGCAGATAAATATGTTGATATCCTAGTGAATTCATTACTATCTAAAGCATAATGTAAAACATTCATTGCTTTAGTATTGAGCTGGGCTTGCTTTTATCATATTCATCCCAATCTTTTTCAGACTTTGAGATGGACATACCATCAACCATGATTGTGGGTGTATGTGGGCCCGTCATTATGATATTCCACATATCATAATCTTATACTTGGATAAAAATTTTTATTCTTACTTTTCAATAGATATAATTGGCCTCATCGAAAAGCGGAGGTCTATTGGTTGATTGTCTCTCAACTAATGAAGTTCTAATTGGGGTTGCCATAGTATCTTTAGCTCAAAAAGATGAGTAACAAGTGAGCACCTGCTCTGATACTACTTATTGTATAAGGATGGCTACCCAAGAGGAGAGGTGAATTAGATATTAAAATTAAAGATAATTATGCTAAATTTGCTAAAATGTGCTTAGTGAGATAAATTAAACATAAGCAATGATTGAGAATAGTAAAGAAATAGGCACACAATCACAAACACTATGATTTATAGTGGTTCGATGCCAAACTCAATACCTATTAGAACCTGGCACCGCTTCGATACTAGCCATGGACCGATGTCTTGCGTGGAACCTGGGTGCTAATCTAGAAATCTACAAAGGGAACAAGGAGAACATGAAAGCCTAAATTGGATGACAGATTTTTTTGGCATGAACCCTAGGTGGAGATTAGGGATGTGAGAGAGAGAGAGAGGCGGCTAGGGTTTCAGAAAAAAAAGCTCTATATTTATTTCTTCATTCTTGGTATGAAATGATCTGTATATATACCAATTACAATGGGTTCAACAATCCAAGTCTAAAAAACTCCATAGACTAATCCATACATTTCATGAACTTAATTTCAGTCCACACTTTGAGTTAGCCTCCTTAAGACCTCTCAAACCAAACCTTAAGACCCCAAGGATCAAAACCCGATCTTGGATCCAAATAGAAAATCTATCTCGCAGTTAGTCCGCGCTTGAGTCAACTCAGGCTGGGATTGAGTCGACTCACCTAAGACTGAGTCGACTCACCTACGTGGCATCCATAATTTTTCGAAACCCTGCTTTCTATTCTCTTGAGACATAATTGATCTAGATTGGGACTAAGTCGACTCACCTTCAACTTAGCTGATCCAGTCTCAGTCTCAGTCGACTAAGATGTTGAAACTACTCCTTGATGTGGACACCAATCATCGTGATTCATTATAGCTCGATTGTTGATAGAGCCCTTTATTTTGAGTCATGTAATTTTTATTTTGAGTCCTGTAATGGGATTGCAATCAAATCCTTAAATTGGGTTAATTGAGTCCTAGTAGAATCAATCATTTGGAGGAGTTTCATGTCAGCCATTTAAAGAGTTTCATGTCAATTCGAATCAGCCACTTGGAGGAATTCAAATTGACCATTTAGGAAGAGTCCTCATGAGGCACACCACATGATCGTGCATCCAGATTTCTTCTCATGCAAGGGAGTTAAGATGTTCATGGTAGCAAAAATTGACGCACAGAACTTAGAAACCAAACAGATTAGTTTTAACCACTGAACATGTGCACAAAACTTGAAGAATCGAATGCCATGGAGAACCGAATGCCATCCGGATTGACACAGCCCATCTCCAATGCCCTCCTCATGCAAATCCTGAGATCACACCTTCTTTCTGTTTAGGTTGTTAGAATTTTCTTTTAAAAGGAGAATAGAGGGTCTTGTAATCAACAAATGATTGAGAATAAAATTCTGCTTTTCCTAATTCTCTATGTGCTCTCTTCTTCTTCCCACTCAGTCTACTAATCTCCTTTTTCTTTCCCTATTTCCTTCTCTTCCTCCCATCCTTCTTCCTCTCTCTCCTATCTCTCTTCTGAAATCTCCCTCAAGGCTTGAAGATTGAAGGATGAAGAATTCTCGGCAATCCACCCATCCCCAAGATCCAATTTTAGTGCCTATAATTTCTATTCTCCCAAATCCCCACCTTTCTTTCATGATTGCTGATTTATTTCTATTGCTATAGGCAATTCTTTGCATGCTCGGATCGGATCTCTGTGATCTTGGACAATGAAAGGATTTGCTACCAACCACGACCTGATCTGACGTCCAATTCCTCCGTCATCTAGAAATCTTAGTTGACATGTTTGTGAGATCCTTTACTTCTAAAATATATTTCTAAGTAGATCGTTATTGTAAAGAGTTAGATCCTTATTTTTTGATAATTAGACCTAAATTTTTATTGTGATCTGATGCCCTAATCATGGATGGTTTCTCAATCATTTATGATCTGAATCTAGATCTAGGGGTTGATCAACATGTATGTATATCAATAGTCTTTTTCGATTTTAGTATAATCATCTCCATAGTTTTTGCTTTGCTGGTTATCTATTAATTGTGAATAAATATGATTGCTTACTTTCTCTAGATCTAAATTATTCCACATTAGTTTGATATCAGAGCATGGGTAGATTAGGGCTAGAGTTTTTCCTTTAGGTAGTTTTCTGCATCAAAACTTACAAACTGGTATCCTGCACAGTTTTCAAAGAAATTAGATTTCTATTCCTAAAGACTTCAGAAAATTTTTAAATTTCTTGTGTAGGTTATAGACTTTATTGGTAAGTGGGGTTTTAAATTTCAAAGGAATCTAAAATCATTTGGTTCCCAAAAACCCATCTGAAAAAAATCCTACACGTCCTGACTTCTGCACCTGAAATCTGTTCAGAAAAATATTTATGCACCCTTGGAAGAAATAATATTTTCCATCCATAGAAGAGTCAGAAATTCATGAAATTTGATGATTTGAAAACTAGATTTGATAATGAAGATTTTCACAAGTGGAGATCTAGAAAACAGATCTGGGATTGGTGCCAAATATTTTTGTTAGTTGGAGATCAGCGCACAGAATTCGGAGACCTATTTCGCAAAATAGAATTTCTGGAGTCTAAAATTTCCTACACTTAGGAATAACTTTAAGGGTTGATTAGAGTGTCAATTTCATTTCATGTTTGTTTGAAGTTCATAATTTTAGTAATTTAGTTTCATTTTCTGGTTTGACAATTTAGTTGATACTGTTTTATTTATTTTGAAATCAATGTATGCATTTTGTTTGCATCTGTAAGCTATCCTAAGGACACTTCCATCATAAGATAAGGAAAGCATTTCATCACCTTTTCTTGGCCCAAAAATCACCAACCTTATGTGTATTGATCCAAGCCTAAGCTAAAATCGATTAGACATTAAAAGAATAGGGTCAAAACAAGTCAAGTTCAGTTGCCACGAAGAGCCTTAGAGCGAGTTTGGTCTACAATTGACTCCGTAAGCTGGTGTCTAAGGCTAGAGGTATACAACAAACACCTAAGCAAATTATGGTTACTTAATTAGGACCTCACAAGAGTGAGGAGAGCCTCCTACAAATTCCACCTCTTACCCAGCCAGCCCAAGGATTTGAATATTGGTCCGCTTGTACTTCGATCGATTCATAGTGATTTGAGCTTTTAAGTCTAGAAAACCCCTAGAGTCGGTTGTATTGCATGTCTACTAGGTTCGGAGCTAGATATCACCCAAAGAGCCTAGAGTCAAGTCATGGAATAGATTTTAATTTACTATAGCCTTTAAGGATATTATTAAGAGGTTAAATATCATAAGTGGTTTCGTCCAAAATTTGAATATGAGAGTAGAGAGACCCTAAAAGAAGAAAGGATGAATGGCATGGAAGAATATGCTAGAAATGCCCTTCCCCTGGATGACTATCCTAGAGGGCAACATGACCATCCTGATTTTGATAGAGGTCACAATCAAGCGGTCCGACCCCATCACGATCATAATGACTAGGATGAGAGGATACTTTAGAGTGTCAAGGTCGAAGTCCCAAGCTTTGTGGGCCATTTGGAACGCAACGAGTACCTTGACTTGAAGGCAGATATGAGTCATTATTTTGAATGGTATGACATGTTTGGGGAGAAAAAATCAAATTTGCTAAAATGAGACTTTTAGGTCAAGCCAAACTTTATTGGCATAATATGGAGCGATTAGCCATGCATAGGAGACAGGAGCCTATAAGCACTTGGGATGAGATGAAAGATAAACTTCATAAAAAATATCTTTCTACTTCCTATCAACAGCGTATCCTGGACCAATGGTAAAGGTTGACCCAAGGTAGCAAGTCTGTTACTGAGTACATCGTCAAATTCAATAATACCTTATGCGATGTGATGTTAATAAAGATCTGTCGGTCACTTTGTCATGATTTAGAGCTGATTTAAGGGATGACATATAGAGAGAATTGTTCATGCACAAAGTCTATAGCTTAGAACAAGCTTATCAATTAGTCCAGGATTATAAGAGATTTCAAAGGTTGCTGGTGATCCGACAACTTGAGTCACGTAAATCTGGTATTCTTGATCCTAGATCCGACTTTAATCAAACCCCTAAATCCGGCTATAATCAAATCCTAGCCAGTCGTTCCCACCTGTTGGTCTCCCTCTGAGAAAAGATGATAAAGGCAAAGGAGCCTTTGTAGAGAACCCAAGAGAAAGCAGTTCAGGAACCCAATGCTTCAAATGCAACAAGTTAGGTCATACTTTTAGTCAGTGCCCATCTCGAGCTCTATACATTAGAGAGCCCAAAAAAGAGAACCTCAAAAACCTTTTAGGAGATGAAGAAGTATACATAGCAGATACTGAGTTAGCTGAAGCTTATGAGGAACCCAGAATTTTGAAAGAAGTTGGACCTGAAGAGAGAATGGGTGTAGTGAGATGCATTTTAATCCAACCAAAAGAAAGTGAAGATTAGCACAGGACTACTTTCACACTTTTATAGATCAGAAAATAAAATGTGCAAGGTTATCATTGATAGTGGTAGCTGCATTAATGCTATTTTGATTGATGTTATTTCAAAACTTGGTCCGATGCCCGTAGATCATCCGAACCCATACAAGGTAGACTGGATAGATGCATAATCCATCTCAGTTAGGCACCATTGTCTGATCCCCATTAAATTTCAGTCTTACTAGAAAATATGTGGTGTGAACTTATGTCCATGGATGTATGAAGCATAATCTTAGGAAGACCTTGGTTGTTCGATCAGGATGCAATGCTTCATGGTCGATCCAACTCGTGTACGTTCATGAACAGAGACAAAAAAATTATGATATACCCTTCACCCTTTAGAAATATAAAGAAGAACAGCGCTTTAGAGTCCAAAGAAGAAAACAGAATAAGAGTTTATATTTAATCAATGCAAAAGAGTTTGAAAAAGATTTGAGAGAAAACTCTTCTATTTGGATTTTAGCTGTTAAGAAGTTAGCATGAAGGACACAAGTCATCACCTCCAAGAAATAGCAAGCCTCCTTGAAAGCTTTAAAGATATTTTCCCTGAGGATCTCCCAGATCACTTGCCGCCTATGAGGAATATCTAACACGTAATAGACCTTGTTCTGGGAGCTACCTTATCCAATCTGTCCTACTATTGCCTTAATCCCACAGAACACGCTGAGCTGAAACGTCAAGTAGAAGAACTCCTTAGGAAGAAATTTGTTAGAGAAAGTCTAAGTCTTTGTGCGATACCCGCACTACTGACTCTCAAGAAGGATGAAACTTGGAGAATGTGTGTGGACAGTTGGGCAATTATCAAAATAATGAAAAGGTATCAATTTTTGATTCTCTGACTTGATGAGATGTTGGATATGATTGCTAGATCTAATGTGTATTCCCAAATTGATCTAAAAAGTGGGTATCACCAAGTACAAATTAGGCCAGAGATGAGTAGAAATAGTTTTAAACTAAAGATGGTCTCTACAAATGGTTGGTCATATCGTTTGGCCTGTCTAATACCCCAAGCACATTTATGAGACTCATAACTTAAGTGCAACGACCATTTATGGGCACATTTATGGTCGTGTACTTTGATGATATTCTCATTTATAGCAAGACTATGGAAGACCACTTAGAACATCTCTGTCAAGTGTTCAAACTCTTAGAACCGAAAGTCTATTTGTAAATTTCAAGAAATATGACTTCATGACCACACATGTTGTTTCTTAGGTTTTGTTGTGACCCCCGATGGTATGTCCATAGATCTTGAAAAAGTTCATGCAATTAGAGAATGGCCTATACCCCAAAACGTTCACGATATCAGGAGTTTTCATGATTTAGCAGCTTTTTATTGAAGATTTATTAAGTGGTTTATTACAATTGTGGCTCCTATTACAGACTGTATAAGAAAAGGAGTTTTTGAATGGACCAAGGCTGCAGACCGAGCTTTTCATGGAATTAAGGATCGTATGACCAGCACTCCTATATTATGCCTTCCAGATTTCTCTAAGATTTTTGAAGTTACCTATGATGTGCGTTTGGGTAGGAATTGGTGGAGTACTTAGTCAAGAAGGACACCCTGTGGCCTTCTTTAGTGAAAAGCTAAATGACACTAAGTGTAGGTATTCCACCTATGATAAGGAGTTCATGCGGTGGTCCAAATTTTAGGTTTTAGAGGCACTACTTTCTCCCATAAGAATTTATCCTATATTCTGACCACGAAGCTCTTGGGTTATTTAATTCTAGAAAGTTAGACCCTAGACATGGAAAAAAGAGTTGAGTTCCTTCAATCTTACACTTTTGTATGGAACATCATGTCGATGTTGATAACCATGCTGCTGATGCGCTCTCCCATAGGGTGGACCTTTTATCGATAGTAGTCATTGATAAGAACCGAACTGCTAATGCACTCTGTTAGAGAGTAGACCTTCTATTGGCAGTAAGTGTTAAGATCACTGGCTTTGAAAAATTGAAAGAGGATTACGATGACTGCTCAGACTTTGAAAAAATTGTATCTTTACTCCGACAAGGATTGTCTAGAGAAATTAGTGAATATACCTTCTAGGATGGATATCTTTCAAAAATAATAAATTGTGTATCCCATGTACCTTTGTCCATGATTTTCTGGTATGAAAATTGCATGCGGGAGGTTTGTGCGGTCATTTTGATAGGGCCAAAACCATAGAGGCTGTAGAACACTAGTTTTATTGGCCAAGTTTGAAATGAGATGTAGCCAAAATTGTTGCCCAATATCGAACCTGTGCTGTACCTAAACAATATAGATAAAATACTATCTTATACACCCCACTACCTATTCCTGATTACTGTGAAAAGATGTGAGCATGGATTTTGTTCTAGGATTGCCACATACAGCTAAAAAGAATGACTCTATCTATGTGGTAGTGGATCAATTTTCAAAAATGATCCATTTTCTTCCCTATTCCAAAGCCTTTGATGCCTCTAGAATTGATTGTCTTTTCTTTGATAAAGTTGTTTGATTGCATGGATTATCTGAATCAATTGTATCTAATAGTGACATTAGATTCGTTAGTTATTTTTGAAAAACTTTATGGCACATAATGGGGATGAAATTAAAATTTTCGTCAATATATCGACCCCAGACTTATGGTCAAATCGAAGTTATAAATAGAAGTTTAAAAAATTTGCTTTGGTGTTTAGTTGGCGAGAATATGAGAAATTGGGACTTGTTGTTATCTAAAGCCGAACTTGCATACAATAGTTTTGTTAATAGGACTATTGATATGAGTCTTTTTGAGGTTGTATATGGCCATCATCCTAGAAAGCTGATTGACCTCATTCCTATACCCTTGCATACTAGAATGTCTGAGACAGCAGAATTATTTACACAACATGTTAGGAATTTGCATGAAGAAATTATAAAGAAAATTAATATTAGCAATCAAATTTATAAATAATTAGCAGATTCACACTGTCAAGCCCATGATTTTGCTGAAGGTGATTATGTTTTGATTCGGATTAGACCAGAATAGTTTCCTTCAAAAATCATCAAAAAATTGCATGCACATGGAGTAAGCCCCTTTAGGATCTTAAAAAAAATCGAACCAAATGCATATGTTGTAGATTTACCGTCTAATTATGGCATCAGCTCTACTTTTAATGTTTCAGATTTGATTAAATATAAAGAACCAATAATGATACCTAATGATCCGTTTGAGCCTAACCCATCCATTGAGAGTGAACTCCAACTCGAGTGTCCATAGTCAAAATTTTCAAAAAAACATGATGGTATTGAAAGAATTTTGGACGAGCAAATAATTTCCACCAAGAGGAAAGGATATTAAAGATACCTGATTTGTTGGCAAGGATGACTGAATCCGAGGACACATGGATAACCCGAGAAGAGCTGCAAAGAATTGATCCTGATCTATTCAAACACTATCAGAGCCGAGGCGGCCTTTATTCAATAAAGTTGGATTCTCTCTAGTCTAGGAGAATTGGTGTGGACACTAGTCATCGTAATTCATTATAGCTTGATTGTTAATAGAGCCCTTTATTTGAGTCCTATAATTTTATTTTGAGTCCTGTAATGGGATTATAATTGGATCCTTAAATTGGATTTAATTGAGTCCTAGTAGAGTCAACCATTTGGAGGAGTTTCATGTCAGCCATTTGAGGAGTTTCATGTCAGTTTGAATCAGCCACTTGGAGGAATTCAAGTCAACCATTTAGGAAGAGTCCTCATGAGGCGCACCACCTGATCGCGCGTCCAGATTTCTTCACCCGCACGAGAGTTGAGATCTTCGCAGCAGCAAGGATTGACGCATGGTACTTAGAAACCAATAGATTAGTTTTAATCTCTGAACGTGCACACAAAACTTGGAGAACCGAATGCCATGGAGAATCGAACGCCATACGAATTGATGTAGCCACCCTCCAACGCCCTCCTCAGCACCCTTCTCACGCAAATCCTGGGATCACATCTTTTTTTTTGTTTAGGTTGTTAGAATTTTCTTTTAAAAAGGAGAACAGAGGGTCTTGTAATCAACGAATGATTGAGAATAAAATTCTGCTTTTCCTTCTCTACATGCTCTCTTCTTCCTTCCCCTCTCAGTCTACTAATCTCCTTTTTTCTTCCCTCTCTTTTTTCTCTTCTTCCCATCCTTCTTCCTCTCTCTCCCATCTCTCTTCTAAAATCTCCCTCAAGGCTTGAAGATTGAAGGATGAAAAATTCTCGACAATCCACCCATTCGCAGGATCTAATGTCAGCACCCATAATTTCCTATTCTCTCAAATCCCCACCTTCCTTTCATGATTGCTGATTTATTTCTATTGCTACAGGCAATTCTTCGCATGCTCGGATCAGATCCCTATGATCTTGGACAATGGAAGGATTTGCTACCAACCGTGACTTGATCTAACATCCAATTCCTTCCTCATCCAAAAATCTTAGTCGGCATATTTGTGAGATCCTTTGCTTCTAAATATATTCTAAGTAGTTCATTATTGTAGAGAGTTAAATCCTTATTCTTTAATAATTATATCTAAATTTTAATTATGATTTGATGCACTAATCATGGATGGTTTCCAATCGTTTACTATTCGAATCTAGATCTAAGGGCTGATTAACATGCATGTATATCAGTAGTCTTTTTCGATTTTAGTATAATCATCCCCATAGTCTTTGGTTTGCTAGTTATCTATTGATTGTGAATAAATATGATTGCTTGCTTCCTTTAGATCTAAATTGTTCCATATTACTCCTTCCTACAGTCTTCAGCCTTGGCCCTAATTCTTGCTTCACCTTGTGTCTCCGGAGCACCAACCAAGCCTCTTAAGATCCTCAACACTTGGACCTCAAGTCTGTGAAAAGCTATACACCGCCTCCACCCTAGGACCACTCCTGTCCTAGCCCTAAGACCACACCTGTCCTAGTCTCCCGGACTGAATACCCTGACTACTCTCTTGTGGCCTCCCAAGGCTTGGAAGCACCACACTAACTCCTACAATCTCCACCTTAGTGCCCCCAAGCCTTGACACACTTGGCAATATCCACCTACATGATCCCGCTATCACTGCATGAAGG
>KE510115.1:9972-28254 GCA_000441515.1 Elaeis oleifera | reverse complement strand
GGATGAGGTCACCGTGGCGATTCTCCAGAATGAGGTTCTCAGGAGGGAGAATCCGACTTCGAGCTCAGGTGGCAGTAACTCAGCTTTGGTGATTTTTAGAGGAGCAGGAGGCGGTAGACGGAGCGACAGGAGATCGCGATGAGGACGGTCCAAGTCCAGAAGGAATATGAGCAAGACCAGGTTTATCGGTGTGACGAGTTGGGGCATCTAGTCAGAGATTGCTCTCAACTCAGAGATCGAATGATGGCTGCTGTAGCGACGGCCAGTAGCGATTCAAAGAGAGATGTCCTTAAGATATCTGACGAGGTATCTACTTCTTCCCAACAGTGAATTTTAGACTCTGTATGCACATATCATATATATTGCAGAAAGGAGCAGTTTAACTCTCTAGATAACAGTAAGGGCACTGTTTATCTGCTAGATGGATCATGCTGTGCGATCAGAGGCATCGGGACGGTCAGCTGGAAGACACATGATGGTGCAGTGAGGAGATTGGGGAGGTCCGATACATATCCGATTTCAGGCAGAATCTTATCTCACGGAGCAAACTGAATTCAAGAGGCTACAAGATAGTAGCTAGTGGAGAAATTCTGAAGGTGCTATGCGGCGATAGGATTATTTTGGAGGGAAAGAAGAAGACGAGAGGATATTATTATCTGGTAGGGAGCCCAGTGCGAGATGGAGCTTCAGGAGCTAGGAGGAGCCCAGAGCGAGGTGGAGGTGAATCGGGCACGAGATGCGAGACTCGGAAAAATGAAAGGTGATATCGCAAGGTGAGATTCCTATTACTGCAGGGATGATGTCCCGAGCAGGTCTCAAATCAACAGAAGTACAACATACGACAGAGATGGAATCGAGCAGCCTGGCTCAACTCCCATGTTTGCCCATCCATGATCAGCAGGTGATTGCCTTAGGGCATGGGGGCGAGGAGATCCAGAAGCTCTCAGAGTTAGAAGGAGGTCGAATGTCTAGTCGAGGAGGAGATTGTTAGGATTTGATGTCTTAAGATTCGATCCACATTGAGCCCACAGTGAGGTCCGTGATGAAAAATAGAGTCCAACGAGCCTAAGATCACCTCAAATGGAGTCTGGATGATGGAGATACGTTCGATTGAAGTTAGCACGAAATTCGAAGCGATGGAGGACTGGCGACGGCCGGCGGTGGGCCGGAGGAGTGGCGGCAGCGCGGCTGCGTGTGACGGTGTGGGGCCCAGGTGCGGCAACGCACGGCCTTGGCACACAGAGCCCGGCCCGATGTGCAGGGCGCTGCCCAGGCCCAGGCCCAGGCCCAAGCGTGCGGGCGCGGGCCGGCCCAGGCCCATGCGCACGCGTGCGCAGGAGCAGCCCGCGGGCATACCCTGTTTTGTGGATCGATGCACGATCTGATGGTCGTGGGTGCTTCCGGTCGAGATCTAACGGTTCAAGGGGTTTCTTTGGGTCCTTTAAGGAGTTTGGTTCCTATTTGTGTTGGGTTTTAAGCCTTTATAAACGCCAATACATAGGATCAGAGGGCGTGTGGGTGTGGTGGTTTTCTTTCAATAGAACACCCGAGAACAGTGGGGTGCAGCATAGCTTTGGAAGGCAGAAAACCCACAGAGAAAGTAGATGCCACACGCTGAGAGGAGCAGGAGCAAGACTCCTGGACAGCGGACAGCAGTCACTTCAGGGGTTCAAAGGATTTTCCTAAAGAGAGAGCTTTTATGAGAGTGAACTTTCTGTGAAAAAGAAATTAGGTGTACGAGAGTTGAGGGTGAGATTTCTTCTTGTAATATTTCTTTTCTCATAGTGAAATTTGCATGCCTTGTGGAAACGAGCTCTTTTTGGCTGATCTACGTATTTGATTGTTTCTGTTTATTCTTCTTGCTTCTTGCTGCATTGCACGCTATCAAAAAGGTCCTGAAAGGTGGTGTCCTGGCCAGACATCCACCCTACAATTGGCTGGTTCAATGACCTATGAGCATATCACTGGATTTCAACAGACTGAAGTAAGAGACAAAAAAGAATATAGGGAGAAGATAAATGGATTTATTTATCAACGATCCAATTATGTTTTTTTTTGTAAGAAATACGGGAGTTGGAGGGAGACGATCCAGCGCATCTATCTCCCCTGGGCGTGACCATAGGGCTCCAATCCCCACTAGAGAATGTTCGATTTAGGACCGAATTTGGATGAATAGACGGCCTCCTCTCCACCATAATCCTATTATATTTCTTCAAAGTTATATTTATAAACTCGCATCAAATAAATTTAAATAAAAAATTTTGATGAAACACAAAAGCGGTAAACTAAAAAAAAACATCGGATTATCCGCTCATTTGAGGTACAATAAGAAAGATTAAGTGCCCCTTGTTTTGGTGACGATAATGTTGGAACCTCACCGAAGTGCAACCTGATTGCCTTGATTTTTTTGTTCCCCCGAGTCTCCGGTCTTTTTTTGCTCAATTTTTAGTACTTATATTTGCATAAGAATTGGGTTCGTTCATGACTATGCTTCTTCTGTAACTTTTCACTTCACCTTTGTACAAACCTTTCAACTAATAATTTTTGGTAAGAAGGGTCGGTTGGCTGTATGTATGCCACGCCCACCCTTTGGAAAAGATTTTCGTTGCCACAATGATACCATGTGAAACTTGTAATAACCCATTTAAAAATCAGAAATTAATCAGTGAGGTAGTACAGGATATCATCATAACAATCTGTAAAATATATGATAATCCATGAAATACAAATATTTTATTGAATTGTGATAAATTTTACGTGATATCACCGTTGCAACAAGGTTTTCTCCGCCCTTCGTTGGTGGGTGCTGCATGGCTAACATATGGCCGACATAATTTGTGGGAACCAGTAGAGTTGGTTCGCTCGGCCAATTTTTGGTGGCTTCCGAGCTTATGCTTAGCTGTCACCTTCATCTGCCTGAAAAAAATAAGAATCCTTATTTGTTAGTGTAACCAGCATGGGAATCACATGCTTGAGGACCTGTTAGACGTTCTTCTACAAATAAATAGAAATAGGGTGACAATTTTAGCCATTCCATTATGTATCCGGTCCATTCTGATGTGAATGAGGTGGATTTTATCCGATCCAATTGAAACTCAAAACGAATATATATATATATTTTAAAATATCAGAAGCGGATTTTGGTCGAGTATGGATAATGATATGTCCAATTCGAATCCAACTCAATATAACTTTAATATATATTATTTTAAATTATAATAATTTTATATTATTTATGTATATTCGATTCGATCCGATTTGATCTAAAAATTTATGGCAATAATATAAACATGAGATAAATCTATGATGATAATTTTTTCATATTTAAAC
Organism: Elaeis oleifera; assembly: GCA_000441515.1. Classification (NCBI taxonomy): domain Eukaryota; kingdom Viridiplantae; phylum Streptophyta; class Magnoliopsida; order Arecales; family Arecaceae; genus Elaeis; species Elaeis oleifera. The sequence goes on along the minus strand of KE510115.1, from coordinate 24,924 downwards.
ATGCTAAATGGGATACTGGACATGGAGATATTACCGTTAAAATTACGGTATCTGAGAATGCCAAGTTGGCTTCACATGACTAGTCTGAAAATTTGATTTTTTGGGTGTTGAATAAATATTTTCTATGCATCTAATATTAAATTATTGAAATATTTTTCTTTGGTATGATGTGGTGCACAGCATGCACATCCACATATATAGTGCATTATATGATGCATGCCATGCATGGCTGCACCTACCATTTATCGTGCGATAGACAATGTATACGAATGCTGCATCCATGTACAGCAGGAGATCCATTCTCTTTTGTTTTTACATGGTTTGTCTTTCGCAAACTCTCTCTCCCCGATGCAATCATAATTCTACGTGCAATGGTCATGTTAAACTCTAGTAACATATAATTAGGATTACCATTGCTAAGCTTGCCAATATGCACTAATACACCTTCATGAACCAATGCGATAGTCCTGAAATGGTATATTCAATGCGGCTAATAAATCCTACTATATGAACCAAATTTAATCCATCTTGTGAGTTTTCTTCCACAATTTCACGACTCTCCTAGCTGTGATATAATGTGTTTCATGAATAAATGAAACATCGCTAAGTTTACCCCCAAAAAATGTAACACCACCGGAACCAACCATACTGAGCTTATCACAATGGGTTCCACATCCACGGGCCAAAGAAAGCTCCCCCGCAACCACAAGCCAGAAGAAAGCCACAAAACGCAAGCCCTCTCCCCCAAAACCCTATAAATAACTATCCTCCACTTGTTCCATCCCCAAACACTCGTGGAAGCCGGAAAGACTCCAAGAAAACTTCCCCTCTTCTCACTATAACAAACTAGCACTCCCAAAGCTCTCGCCTTTACTTCCTCCCATGGACACCTCGATCGGAACCGTGGATGGGGTGGCCAAGCCAGTGTGCAATGGCGTGGGCTCCATCCCCGCCGCCTGCCACCCCATCAGCCCCACACCGCTCCCATCTGCGCCCCCGAGGCCACTCTCGGTCGCCACCTCGCCTGCCGCCTCGTCCAGGTGGGCGTCAACGACGTCTTCTCCGTTCCCGGGACTTCAACCTCACCCTTCTCGACTACCTCCTCGCCGAGCCCGGCCTCAACCTCGTTGGGTGCTGCAACGAGCTTAATGCTGGCTATGCTGCCGATGGCTACGCCCGCTCCCGCGGCGTCGGCGCCTGCGTCGTCACCTTCACCGTCGGCGGCCTCAGCGTCCTCAACGCCATCGCCGGTGCCTACAGTGAGAATCTCCCCGTCATTTGCATCGTCGGTGGCCCGAACTCCAACGACCATGGCACCAACCGCATCCTTCATCACACCATCGGCCTTCCCGACTTCTCCCAGGAGCTCCGTTGCTTCCAGACCGTCACCTGCTACCAGGTACAAAGCCAACGCGACGCTATCATCTCTCGATTTGGGTCCTTTTGCCACTTCGAGCGAGGTTGAATCTTGGTTCCTTTCTCGCTCAAAGATTGAATCGTGGGTCTATTTTTAAGACCGGCCGTTATCCAAAATAGACCGACCATGGTTCAAGATCCTGGATAAATATCAAATATAATAAAAAGATTTATAAAAGATTGTAAGAAAAAATTTATAATGCAAAAAATTTGAAAGAGATATTTATCCAAAATTAATAAAGATCAAAATAATGAGTTTAACTCTTCTCACAAAAAACTTCATAATTAGGAGCTTGCTCGGTTTGGTTCAGATTGGTTTGGGATCAATTTTCAAATCAAACCGATTTGAATCAATTTCTAAATTAAAATCAAAATTGAATCGATCATATGAAAATTAGTTCAAACTAAACTAAAAAAATCAGTTCTATTTGGTTCAATTTATCGAATTATCAGCTATGCTTGTGGGATGGACTAAATGGGCAATTTATAGGATGGGCTATGGGTTAAATATAGAAGGAAAAAACCAGTGGAGCTAAGGCAAAAGTGAATGGAAGGCAGTTTATGTATAATATTATATTATATATATTTATAATATTATATATATATATACACATATATGTATATGTACATACATATATATACATACATGTACATAGTAAACTAAATCAAAATCGGATTGACTTTTTTTATTCTAAAATTTTTAAATCGAAATCGAACCAAATTTAATAAAGTCGATTCAAACTGAACTGAAATTAGCAGCTCAGATCGGTTTTGTGGTTTGTTCAGTTTTCTTTCACACCCCTATTCACAATAGAAGCTCTATATACAAAAATAATATCTCCTCTCCCTTTCTTTCCGCACCCCAAAGGAGACACCAATGTTAGGACCGTCTTTCTTCTACGTGGACCTGAGGAAACTTGCGATGGATCCCTTCTCTGTAAGAATCCATAGCAATCTGGACTCTTTAGGAACAGCAACTATCAAGCCCAAGATTCAAACTTGATTCTAGATACCTTGCGCCCCTTCTAGGGAAGGACGCATGTGATGCCTTGGGCGGCATTTAAAATCAGAGAGATTAGGGAGAAAAAGCTCCTTTGATTCCACTATCCTTGGTATTACAAGATCTGTATATATACCAATTACAATTGGTTAAACAATCTGAGCCCAAAAACTTTCGAGACTAATCCATACATGAAAGCATTCATCCAAGCCTAAGTCTTGCATGCTCTTATCTCTTAGACTTAATCCTAGTTCAAACCTTTAGTTAGCCTCCTTAAGATCTCTCAAACCAAGGCTTAAGACCTCTAGGATCAAACCTAACCCTAGACCCAAATAGAAAACTCATGCAATTTTGTCTGTGAAATTGAGCAGACTCTGTCTCAGACTGAGTCACCTCAAACTAGAATTGAGTCGATTCACTTGCGTGCTAGCCTGAAAATACTGAAATGCATGTTTCTGTCTGACCACTTTTTCTAAGATATAGTCGACTCATCTGAAATTGAGTTGACTCACCTTAAGACTTAGTTGATCCAGTCTCAGATTGATCTGACTAACCTGCTGAAATAGCTTCTATCCTGACTGTCTTCATCCTTATCTCCCGGTGCCAATATCCTGACTCCTCTCATGGCCTCCCAAGGCTTAAGAGCACCACATCAACTCCTACAATCTCTACCTTAATGCCTCCAAGCCTTGACACACTTGGCAATATCCTCCTGCACGATCTTGTTGTCGCTGCATACCCTGACAGCCCTTTATGCGAACATCCTTGCCATTGTCAATCTTTTTCAGCTTCTAAGCTACCTTGGAGACCTTTGGAATAACCGTCTCTATAGCTGAAGATCTTTCCTTGCTCTTTGGCACCACCTTGAAACTTGTTGTAGCCTTCCTTCTGCTTGACAACTGTACCACTTATTGTCTTAGACTTTCTAGAGAGATTGCAGCATTTTTATGCAGGCGCTCGCTGCAACTGATGCTCTACTTGACACGATCTCCTCAGAGTCATACCTATCCGTCTACACACTCCACTCCACCTGTCTCTCTACAGTCCTGTGCTGGTGCTGAGATATCGCTCCTCTTTTTGCACCCCCTACTCTGAACTCATGCCAAAACCCTCTCCACTTATGAAGCCACTTCTATCCGATACTCCACCTAAATCTGAAGTCCACCTGATGCCATAGAAGATAATCCTATACCTGAGGCCAACCGTCCAATGCTGTCCTGTTGGATCTGCCGCTACAACTCGATCACCATCGCTATCTCTTCGGATCCTCCGCACTCCGTGGATCCTTCCGAAATCGTTTCGGACCTCCGCACCCTATGGACTCCTCTAAAACCACCAAGAGCTTATCCAACTCTTCAAACTCAGTGATTGAAACTGAGAATCCAAGTCTTCCTTTCTGCACCTACACCAACCGTCACTTCAACTTCTACTGCTGGGTCTGCAGCTCACCTAACCTAGCTAGGACCCATCTATCTCTTTTGAGGCTCTCCTCAGTCTCCTCAAAGGTATCCAGATCCTCTCTTATTGCAACAAGCCATCTGATACGATCTCCCTAGAGTTACGGCTCTTCGGTGCTTGCAATCTCGCATAAATCAATGCAATGTATCACCGCCGCTGGTGCTGGAATTAACACTTATCCCTACACCCTCGGCTCTGAACTTGTGCCAAATTATCCTCCACCTGAATGACGACTCTTCTTGGTGCTCTTGCAGAAGATAAACTCTAAACCAAGATCAGCTGCTCAACACAACCCTATTGAGCCTCCTGCTGAACCTCCACCACTGTTGCTGCCATTTCGAAACCTTCGAAACTCCCAAGAGGAACTCACCATCCTCTGAACCAGCAACGACATTCTGAGCATCAAATTCTTACTTCTCCATTCACCCCCAAGGCTCCTGACTGGTCAAACCACTGAATATACCCCAATACTTTTTCAGTCTTCCCATATTGGAAGGCTGAATAGTTGCTTCTTCAGCCCACCTCGGCAATGATCTCTTGGGTGATCTCTCCTCCAACATACCAAATCTGCACCCTTTGCTGCCCATCTTTCTTAGAGAACTTCATCGCCTAACCATCACACCCTTCGGCCTTTCTTCCTCCAAGACCGGATCTAACTGAAGTTGGATCAAAAAATCTACCATCCAAATCTTCCAATCCGAGAAACATCCCTTCCCATCAAACCTCTCAATCTCCACCTTCAATCTGATGATCCTAGTTGGCCAAACCATAGTAAAAATAAGATAGATCTGAGGCATACCGTAGAATAGATCTATAAATTTTTGATTCATTCTGTATGACTTCTCCATCATTTTCACACTTCACTAGACTCTGATATTAATTATTAAACCTCGGTATCGCTCTGATACCAATTATTAGGACCACCTTTCTCCTGCATGGACCTAAGGAAACCTACAATGGATCCCTTCTCTGCAAGAATCCATGGCGATTTAGACTTTTTAGGAATAGCAACCATCAAGCCCTAGATCCAGACTTGATTCTAGATACCACGCACCCCCTTCTAGGGAAAGGGGTGCACGTGATGCCTTGGCTGGTGTGCAAAACCAAGGAGAGAGGCATAGAGATTAGGGAGAAAAAGCTCCTTTGCTTCCACTATCTATGGTGTTACAAGACCTATATATATACCAATTACAATGAGTTAAACAACCCGAGCCCAAAAAATTTCTAGACTAACCTATATATGAAAGCACTCACCCAAATCCAAGTCTTGCACGCTCTCATCCCTTGGACTTAATCCTCGTCCAAACCTTTAGTTAGCCCCCTTAAAACCTTTCAAATCAAGTCTTAAGACTCTTAGAATCAAACTCGACCCTAGACCCAAATAGAAATTCATACAATTCTGCTCGTGAAACTGAGCAAACTCAGTCTCAGACTAAGTCGACTTAGTTTGACTGAGTCAACTTAAATTAAAGCTGAGTCGACTCACCTGCATGCCAGCCTAAAAAATTTCAAAATGCATGTTTCTGTCTGGCCACTTTTCTTGAGACATAGTCGACTCACTTGAGACTGAGTCGACATACCTTAGAACTTAGTTGATCCAATCTCAGATTGAGCCGACTAACCTACTGAAATAGCTTCTATCCTGACTATCTTCATCCTTATCTCCAGAGCCAATACTACTCCTCTCATGGCTTTCCAAGGCTTGGGAGCACCACATCAACTCCTACAACCAAAAGTTTCTTTAAATAGAGCATCATGTGGATAGGATAGTTGATTTCTATCTAAACTCAAAACTAAAATCCACTAAAATACAAACTCTAATTTTTTTTTGAAAATAATCAAATAGAGTAACATTAGACATAGAATTTTATTTGAAATAGGACATGCAATGATTCTCAACACTCCCTTATTGTGAAGTCTATACTGATACTATCAAGTTTGGTATGTAAATCTTCAAATCGGTTGACCCTATACCTTTGGTAAAGATATCCGCTACTTGATCCTTTATAGAAATTAGAAGCAAATCAATTTTATCATTTGTAATTTTCTCTCTACTAAAATGATGATGAATATCAATATACTTTGTGCTCATATCAAACATCGAATTCCTTGCCAGTTGGATTATACTCTCATTATCACCTTAAAGAGGAACAATATAATCAATATTCCAACCTCAATCATTAAGCAACCTTATAAGCCAAGTCAATTTTTGAACTACCATCGTGGTTGCACAATACTCTATCCCTATAGAAGATAACACAATAGTAGGCTATCTTTTGCTACACCAAGAATTATTATCAGATCTCAAGCTAAAAGGATAACTTAATAGAAGAATTACTAATATATAATATATCATAATCAATAGCTGCAACAACATACCTTAGGATCCATAGAACTATATCAAGATGTGGCTGTTGAGGATGCTGCATGTACCGGCTGGCAACTCTAGCTACATAACAAATATCTATATCTTGGATAACTTCGATATAGATCTTTTTCATAATTTGATTCTTCAATACAGATATCTATAACTAGGTTAACTATAGCATCTTTTGACTCTTCTTGAGCAATTTCAGAATCAACTGGTCCTTCACACATGATCTTTTCTGAACTTGATATAGTATCCATATGATCTAACTCTCTTGCTCCAGATCTTCTTCCTAACTTGATTGATCCTTAAGCAGATCAACTTTATTGTGCTTTGAGTTCTCAGAAGTTGATCTAGTCTCTAACTGATCAAATTTTTACTATTTCAAATCTTCATCTTTCAACCAATTTTATTCTTCTTCTACATCTTTGCAGAAGTATGAAACCAAAATCCATTCTTTAGATAATTTTCGTTTGTAACATCTCACCTTTCTAGAACTTAAGTGGACTAGCAGAAAATATCTTGCACTTTCTTCAACTCCTTTATATTTGAATATAAAATAATTTTTTATCAATTGAAATTTGAATAATCTATATCACCTTCCCAAATTTTAAATTCTACTTTCTTCTTGGAACCTTATCATTTAGAGTATATATATTGGCATTATCTCTGACTCATATAAAATATCCCATAAATCCTGTCATTTCAAATGAAACTTGACAAAAGCCTTCCATATAAGATAATAGATGTTGTTCAACTGACGAAGAAAAGGAAGTAACAAAGGTAGCCATATTGATGTTGGTGACATTAGACATCTCAAATCCAATAAGATAGAAGATAGTGGTATCAGCCATAATGATTTATCTCTAAAATCATCAAAAAAGAGTCCATATATTTGCACCATCGTATGATAAGTTACTAAAAGTACTTTAGCCATACTGAGCTACAAATATGGAAATCATTGAAATTAAGTTGCCATTCTAAAATCAAAGCTTCAAATAAATCTGATTGAAATCGCAAACTACTTGGCTACTCTCTAAGTCAATGGCTCTAATATCATGTAAAGTCACAAACACATGCATGATCACCAATCTCAAAACGTATGGTTTAGTACTATATGGAATGGCATGCAACTCGAAGTAGATGTGCCGATCTAAGATCTAGGACAAGCTTTAAATTTAGTAAAAATATTTGTAGAGAATTACAAAAAAATAATGATAGAAGAAAAAAATCCGAAAAAAAATAAATTATTTAAAAAAATAAAAATCAAAACAATAAATTTGGCTCCGCTCACAAAGATGGAGGACCATATGTATGCAAAACAATTTGTCCCTTCTCTTTCTTTCGATACCCTAAAAGAAATGCCAAAGGCCTCCTTAAATAGAACAACACATGGGTAGAAGGTTTCAGTACTCAACTAAAAAATCAAAATTTATGAGAATACAAACTCTAAAAATTTTTAGAAGAAATAATTATATAGAGTAACCCAGGAATAGAACCTTATTTGAAATAGGATAAGCAATGATTTTCCACACTTTTATCGCTTAAAGATTGAATCTTGGGTCATTTTCTCGCTTGATTGAACATTGAGGCTATTTTTTGCATTCACAGGCGGTGGTGAATAACCTGGAGGATGCCCATGAGCTGATCGACACTGCGATCTCGACTGCTTTAAAGGAGAGCAAACCCGTCTATATTAGCATTAGCTGCAATCTACCGGCCATTCCTCATCCCACCTTCAGCCGGCAGCCCGTAGTGTTCTTCCCCTCTCCCAGGTTTTGGTCGAAATGACCTCCTCTGTTTCTTCTCTATTTCTTTAAATCTCTGGACTCTGTTTCTTGATGTTATTTTGTTTATATATGTTTTGATTGCTGGAATCATTAGAGCGAATAGGACGTAGGTACTCCTTTCTATATACTTTCTGAGATCTCATTATCATGTAAAAATTATTTTCCTTGGTGAATTTAATTAAGCTATTCAATGAAATATACATAGTTTTTAGTGATCTGTTATTGTTATCATCATCAGATTGAGCAACAAGTTAGGGCTAGAGGCGGCCGTGGAAGCCACGGCTGAGTTCCTAAATAAGGCAGTGAAGCCAGTCTTGGTCGGAGGCCCCAACATCAGGGTGGCCAAGGCTGGCAAAGCCTTTGTGGAGCTGGCGGATGCTTGTGGTTACCCCATAGCTGTGATGCCGCCGGCCAAGGGACTCCTGCCGGAGCACCACCCCACTTCATTGGAACCTACTGGGGTGTCGTTAGTACCGCCTTTGTGCTGAGATCGTGGAGTCAGCCGATGCTTACCTTTTGCGGGGCCCATCATCAATGATTTCACCTCGGTCGCATACTCCCTCATCCTCAACAAGGAGAAGTCCATTATTGTGCAGCCCGACCGCGTGGTGGTTGCCAATGGGCCTGGTTTGGGTGTATCTTGATGAAGGACTTTCTCCGGGAGCTTGCCAAGCGGCTCAAGCGCAACACTACTGCCTATGATAACTACCACAGGATCTTCGTGCCCGATGGAGTCCTGCCTGAATGCAAGCCCGAGGAGCCTTTGAGGGTGAACGTGCTCTTCAAGCACATCCAGAACATGCTTACGAGTGACACTGCTGTGATCGCGGAGGCTGGTGATTCATGGTTCAACTGCCAGAAGCTTAAACTGCCACCAGGTTGTGGGTAAGGCCTTCTTCAGAAACTCATGATATGTCTTGCATATATAGCAGTGCTTTATTAATCCTTTTTATGTTGTTTGATGTTTAAGAACTAGTTGGTATGTTTCAGATACGAGTTCCAACTGCAATATGGTTCCATTGGGTGGTCTGTAGGAGCGACTCTCGGGTATGCCCAAGCAGCAAAGGATAAGCGTCTGATTGCCTGCATTGGTGATGGAAGCTTTCAGGTATCATTTGAATCAGATCATACATGAACATGTAAAAATATTGTAGAAATGAAGCGAAGTGCTGCACAAGTACAATTCTAATACCGTGATCCTTGTCCTTATTCAATTCAGATGACTGCTCAGGATATTTCAACAATGATACGTTGCGAGCAGAATAGCATCATTTCCTCATAAACAATGGGGGATACACCATTGAGGTGGTGATCCATGATGGCCCTTACAATGTCATCAAGAACTGGAACTACACTGCGTTGGTAGATGCTATCCACAATGGCGAGGGCAAATGTTGGACGACAAAGGTGTGTTGGAGTCTCTTTATAATGCCAGAAGCTCAATTCATGGTCATGGAAAAGGACTTCGGTTAGATGTTTACATGCATTTCCAAAGTAATAACCAAAAGGCGCTGATATCTTGATATAGGTTCGATACGAGGAGGAGCTTAAGGAGGCGATTCAGACAGCGCTGGGTCCGAAAGAGGACTGCTTGTGCTTCATAGAGGTAATTCTGCATAGGGATGATACTAGCAAAGAGTTGTTGGAGTGGGGCTCGAGGGTTTCTGCTGCAAACAGGAGGCCACCAAATCCCCAGTGATCTCAAGTGGCTGTGAATCTGCACCAATACTTCTTCAGGGGGAGGTTTGACATCTTTGTTATATATATGAATTAGTTGAGACGATGTGACTTTTGTTCTTTATCACCATATCTAAATATCTAGTTCATATCAGCTTTGTACTGGAGAAGCTTAGACCATGCCACTTCAAATTAAACCTTCTCGTTGTGTCAAAAAAATAAGAAAGCTGTTTGGTTAAAAGTGATTCCATTTGAATTTGGCTTGATGGAAAATTTCTTTTCTTTATGGAGTCCTCTCATTGGGTATCTAGTGGTAGGGTTCCAAGTTCTCTTAAGCACGATTAAATTGAAGTTGCAATATGCTTGCCAACAAGCCTGAATTGGACTGATCCCAGTATTGGCAGAAGACATTGACTGACATTCTTTCTACTTGCAAATAGAAATGATAAAGGTGATGATGCTTCCACTTGTTTTCTCATAGAACTAGTGAGAGAGATCAAGATGGAATTTTCAAGAATCAGGGATTCTCCTTGCTAGTCTTTTGGGAGTTGCAAACATGCAAAATTTTATGGATTTATTACAGGATGCACTCTGTGAAAGGGCAACAAGCAGATTTGTCAAAGAGGAAGCCCCGTAGATTAATGTGATCTTTAATCCTTTCTTATCGTCTCCTTTTCACCATATCCTTGCTAAGGCATCCTCTCCTTGTGTTTTGTCATACTTGCTCTGTTCCTTTCTTATTTTTGGCAAGCTTTGAGGCAGGAATTGCACTATAACCTTAACTATATACAAACTTGTAACTTATATAAGACATCCCTATGTTTGTTTATATTTTGTTGTGCAAGAGATCCTCTTCCTATTAACAAGGGCCTATGTTAAATTGATCAGGGTTGGAAATACAAGTTTCAATGTTTAGTATTGAAAGAGTATGACCTTGTAGAATGGAAGTAGATTGACCATGCCGACTCAGAATCCAAAACAAAGATCAAACACAAAAAATATTTGTAGAGAATTGAGGAAACAAATAGTGGAAGAAAAAATTTGGGAAAGAAATAAATTTATTCAAAAAATTTATCCAAGAGTTCAACTTCTCTTACAACGCAGTCTTGACTTTCTCTTCCATTTAATGACAAAATATCAATATCACACTACCACTGAAAACAAACTCAAATATATTAAACTAAGACTCCAGTAACATGAACTTGAATATTAAAGATATTAAACTAATCATCAATTAACAAAAATCTAATAGGATTAAGACTTGACAATGAAGAGATTCTCCATCAAGCTAGTTTCAACTATTAGCCTTCAAGCTTTTGCTAGATGGTGATACTTAATAGGTATACTTCTCTCTCTCTTATGCATTGCAGTACTAGAAGATGGAGCTATGCAATAGTTAAAATTGTCGTGAGCAACCAAAATGGAAAGTGTTGCTATAAGGCTTAAAATCTAGAATAGGACGGATCGAATCGAATGAGGCTAGGCTGGGGTGATCCTTGCGATCTGATGAAATTCTTCCAATCTATAAAATCAATCAAGAAACTGAATAGAGATCCTCCAATTTTTGACCCTTCGATGCTTAAGTCAGTTCGAGCTTTGAGAACAGGGATGAAAAAGAGTAGGAGAGTAAGAGAGATTGAATGGAATTGGAAGAGAACTGGGTAGAAGCCAAGATTCTGGCCTAGTTTCCTACCAACAGAGTCTCCCCTAGTTTCAGAGAGCAGAATTTACCGATGGAGGATCCTTGACCCTCTATTTATAGAGAAATTGAGAAGATTGTTTCAGAGTTTGTTAGACTTTTAGAAGAGTTTATTAAACGGTTAGAGAGTCACTTATAAGTGAGCTGACATACAGCTGTACATATGGGCTGGACATGAGATCATACATGACTGTACCTGCCAACCATATATGAGATCATGGCCAACTATGGCTTGGTTGCAGAAACCACCATGGGCATTCGCGGAATGATTAAATCCATCAATATAATAATTCACTTTAGTAGACGATCGGGATGAAATAGAGACTAGTCATAATAGTCATCTCGAATATAGGAGGTATCGTGATTTAGGTCGGTAAATATCTAACCTGAATATTCCTTTATCAACTAAGACTTGTCATCTCGAATGTAGATATCAGGGCATCTTTATTCAGATCGATAAATATCAATCTGAATCTGCTTATCGATAAATTGATCCGCTGGAATTTGACGTTTTGAGATTGATATCTCTTTGATCTTATATGATGATGCCATGTGTCTTGGGGCTGGTTTAGTGTACCAACATTTTGCCTCCCACTTTCTATGTCCGAGTTGATAATTTTTCGATCAGACTAGAAAGTAAAAGTATCTTCATAAGGTTGGATTTTCACTAGTTTGAGAGATGTTCGCCATCGAGATCGGATTATACCAATCAGGAGATCTTATCTCCAAACTAGCCCTTTTGGTCTGATTTTTTACCGACCAGGAGATCTTATCTTCATACTTGCTTTTTGATCCAATTTTCACCAGTCGAGAAATCTTTTTCATATTCACTTTTTGATCTGATTTTTATTGAATGGGAGATCTTATATGTATATTTAGCTTTTGGCTTGATTTTTACCGATCAGAAGATTTATCTCCGTACTTATTTTTGGTCCGATTTCATCGATCATGAGATCTTATCTCCATATTTATTATTTATATCGATTTTTTGTCGATCAAAAGATTCCATCTCCATAACTACCTTTTGGTTTGATTTTTATTGGCTAGAAGATCTTATCTCCATACTTGCTTTTGGTTTAATTTTTATTGGTCAGGAGATCTTATCTCCGTATTTACTTTTTTAGCTCGACTTTTTACTGATCAGGAGATCTTATCTTCATACTTATTTTTGGTTCAATTTTTATCGGATAGGAGATCTTATCTCCATATTTACTTTTTGATTCGATTTTTTATCGATCAGGAGATCTTATCTCCATACTTGCTTTTTGGTCCAGTTTCACTAGACAGGAGATCTTATCTTCGTATTCACTTTTTGGCTCGACTTTTTACTGACCAAGAGATCTTATCTCTGTACTTACTTTTTGATCTGATTTTCACTGATCAGAAGATCTTATCTTCATATTTGTATTTTGGCTTAGCTTTTGCCAATCAGGAGATCTTATCTCCATATTTCTTCTGATCCGATTTTATCAGTCAGAAGATATTATCTTCATATTTGTATTTCTGTTCGATTTTTTATCGATCAGAAATCTTATCTCCATACTTGCTTTTTGATCCGATTTTCATCCACTAGAAGATTTTGTCTCTATATTTGCATTTCGGCTCGATTTTTTATCGATCAGGAGATTTTATCTCTATATTTTATTTAAAATTTTTTGGACTGGTATTGTCATCATCTGGAATAGATGCACCGAGCCTCGAGAGTATTAAAATTAATTATTTGATCAAAATACGAAGTGATTTGACCTTTAGAAAAATGATTCACCATATCTTTTCACCATGATTATCTGAAAAGGTATTTTTGAAAATATCCAATGGGGGCACGCCACATGTCAACGCTGGAATGGCCCATCGGCTCAGCCACGGATCAGATTGTCGTGGCAGCACCTAAAGGTGATATGCCTAACCATCACCTGACAAAGCTGTTAGATTGGCACCATGTGTCGTAAATCGATCATGGGACCAGTTAATCTGGATAGTTGATTTGCTTATAAAGATCTTGGCCCCCTGTCACCCCTTATCACTATTCATTTTCGTTATTTTCCTATGGAGACTTTGTCAGATTTCTTTCTCTCAAAGTCTTTCGGCCTTCAACATCCGTCAAAGAGAGGCCATCGAAGAGAGCTTACCGGAATCAGAGAAGAAGGATCTTTTTCTCATCTTCGAGAGAGGTTTCGTCTACCAGCTTTAGGTATCGACCTTTTCATCCCGATTTCATTTGAGTTACGGAATAGCTTTCTTTTGCTTCTTTCTTCTCTTTACACTACTTCTTCCCATCCGACGCCTTTCATCTGCCTTTAGAAAATCTTTTAGGGAGAATATACTTAACAGAGGGAGAAAAGGAAGAGGATTGTAGATGAGCCCCGGATTAGGTCGACTCAGCCTCTATTGGCTATTGAGGTAGAGAGTTCACCCTGAGAGAACCTTGATATTAGTCCTATAGATGAAGAAAGTCCGGACCATAGTATAGAATCTCCTATGCGTGGTCTCACAGACTACCTCGACCCTGAAATGAAGAGATCGATTTTGATCGAGGAGAATCTTATGAATCTTAGAGAGAGATATGATGTACCTGATACGTATGAGAGTTGGCATCGGGTTCAGAAGATCGAGTTTTCGAGCCCCATGAGGGTTGCATTGCCTTCTATGATAAAGTCCTTTGTGTTGGAATTTGTGTCCTAAAACTAATCGTGTGATGATTGAGTTCATCCTTATATATAAATTATTGATTATTGAATAATAGTTATTCTGATATTTTTCATCACAAAGTGACATCTTCCTTGAACTCTTGTACTGTGATGAAGTTCCTAGAACTATGCTAGTGTACGATAAAGAGAGAATTTATCGTATAGTTCTTAAACAAATTCGCGATCAAATAATACATCATTATGGGATGATGACGTTTATCGAGTGAAGGTCGTTGTATGCCATATGGATTGGTTGTCCTCTTAACCAAGGAGTGTGGTAATACTGGTATGACATACAAGTGAGATATAAGGGTACATCGTCACTAAACAAGTGACTCACCTACTGAGCATTCTGCTGTCAAGAGCTGCTTACGAAACACATGAGTATAAATATCCTTCAGACCTGAGATCACCATAGTGACTTGTAAGTAACTCACTGTGCTTTAGTACCGAACTACCTAGATTTTTAATGCAGTAACGGAAGGCTACTGGGTACAGTCAAATACTTGCGAAGTCTGTGATGGATCAAGATGGGATTGACCCCTCTGGATTATTGGAGTTGATGTATCACTGTATTTCAATTTAGTAAAGTCTTGGCCAGGATAATTCATGAGATAAATTTGAAAGGTTGAAATATAATGTGGATGAAGCACTCTCCATTGACAGTTAACCTGAGACCATTCTAGAGCATCCAGGATCGAAAGGATAAATTATGCGATAACCATGAGTATGGGTTCTGAAATATTTTTTGCGATAATTCGACCTATCTAGATATCGAAAATCATTGCTAGATCGTATCTCAATTAGTGCAAAAATTGGTTCCTGTGCTACTGGCTTAGTATTTGAATCTATGGAGT
>KE510112.1:13748-27849 GCA_000441515.1 Elaeis oleifera | reverse complement strand
AAGAAGCTTTTCTGATTGTCCTCAAGATTGTTGAAGACTTGAATGAGCTCTTGAGGGGTTGGTGAACTTGAAATGAAAGTTTCTTTTGCTTGAAGAGGGCTTTTTGCTTAGGGCTGAAATGAATGCTTGAATCTATTGTGTTTTTTCCTCCTTTAAGTGTCTTTATATCTTCAATAGATGCTAGAGAGAGATCTGGGCAAGTTTAGAGCCATTGGAGAGCTTTAAATGAGCATTAAATGTGGCCAAAACAAGCTGAAAAATTAATCGTTACGGAGATTTTCCGTCACAGGGGTCGACTCAAAGGATCGTCCCCTGCACAGGGGGTCGACCTCTGTGGTACAGAATAGAAAGTGACTGTTTTGTATCTTTGACTTGCACAGACAACAGAGGTCGACCCTAGGGTCGTCCCCTTTGGGTGTGCCAGCCAAAAATAGCATGCCGTTCAGCCCCTTTTGATAGGGTCGACCTAAGGGTCGATCTTTTCTTTAAACTTGATTTTCTCTCAAAATATACATCTAAAAAATATGAAATTACCTTCAATAGATCACAAATCTTTTGTTCTTGCTCTTGAGGTTTTCGAATCAGAACTTGATAAAATTATGATTTTGTCCCTGAAATGCAATAAATCTTTTTTCAAGTCAAAATCATTAGTAACCCCCTCAAATATTTGTAATCATCAAAATTAATTCATGGAGCAACAAGACTTCCTCTTCCCTCCCGAGACTAGTGGATTTAGCCGCTCATGAGTTGGCTCTCATTGGTTGATGGCTCCATCTTCTCAGTAGAATCTCCTTATACCATCTTGAAACCCTCCAACCTCAGCCTTCTCCCTTTACTCTTCGGCCTAACTAATATCTTTCAACTTTTTCTCTCTTTCTTAGGCCGCCATACACCCCTTTTTATAGCTTTAGAACCTCTCCAAACCCTAAGCATCTCAAACTCCTTAACTCCTCAAATCTCTTGTCTCAAATAGTTCCTTCTTAGGTTATACCACTCCAAAACCTTAGCCACCCTCTTTTCGTGTCTTTGTTAGCGTCCCAGGTGAGAATCAAGTCCCAGGCGATGTCTCAGGCACCTGCTCTGTGTCCACATGAACCCGTTTGACCCCAGGCCCGCTTTCAAATTGATCCCCTGCATGCCTACACTCGCTCACCCGCTCCTCAGGCTCGCTTGGACCCACGCACCAGGCTGCGTACACGCCTGTTGCGCTCGCCTCGTTCGCTCGTGTCCGCCCGCATCCGCGCCTGTGTGCCCGTGACTACACCCACTTGCGCTTGGACCCGCGCCCGCTTGCTATGAGCCGCAATAAAGATCGAGCGGCACTATTTTGGTGAGCCATGCATAGATCGTGCGGTAGTTGTCTCGGTGAGCCGTGCGAGCCGCGCGTGGACCTCGCGGTAGTTTGGGTTGTGGCTTGCTCTATGGGCTTCGTGCGTCCATGGGCCTTGTCTTGTTTGTTCTGGTTCGGAATGCGCGTCTGCATTGGCTAAAAGTTTGATGATAGAGGCGGCTAACTTAGGCTTTGTCTTGGGTTTGGTGATCGTGGAAGTGTGTATGATGAGCCGGTAGTATGTATTTGTTGGGAATGGTTGGTTTGTGAATAATTCTTCAAGATTAACATTTCTTGAAAAAGAAGTAAGAAGGATCAAATACTAAATAATAGAGATTAAATAGCTAAGGTTTTAATACTTCTTATGTTATATTAATGCACTGATCATGACTTCTTTTGTGCACCCTTCTCTTCTTAGGCGTGTGGGATGCGAGAGAATTTCAGTCCAACTGGGAACTCAATTCCTAGCCCTAATTAAATTGGTTTTAATCCAATCGAATTACAAATTCAATTAGGTTTAGTCAAATCCTAATTTGACTAGGACTAGATCCAAAATGAACCAAATTAAATCCAATTTAATTTGTATTAAGCCCAATCTTAATTAATGATCAAATTAATAATTAATGATTAATTCAGCAATTATTGCTAATTGTTCTTCCTCTAACTCACTAACTTTTAGTAAGTCCTCTGTTGTAACTTTTATAACTTAGTCCAATCATCAATCAAATTGATCATTGGGTCCATCTATGAATCGAATTCACAATTCAATTATTTGATCAAGTCAAAACTCCTTATATGTATGATCCCGTAGGTTCTATTCTGTCTAATAGTGAGACATCATGATCTCTATTATAAATATCATTGAAACTCTTTTCAATGGATTGGAACAATTTCAACTCATCCAATGAGAATTATTAACCATCAATTAATTCTCGCGGGTCTCACAATCCACTGGTGACGTCTAGCAGCATATAGTGGCAACCCAGTAGAATGGAAGAGTCTGAACCTCTAGATGTAGTTAACGTATGATTCAGTTTTTTTATCGTGAGTTTCGACAAAATGGAGGTTATGGAAAACTCGTCAAATCCCATCATCTATCATATGTAAGATTTAATCAGCGCGGGTTCAAATTGTGAAATCTTATGGAAATCCTTTTCCACTAATCACATTGCCATGATCACGGTCTTAAGAACTCAATTTCATAAATCACATAGAACTATCCCTTATCTAATAAGATCAATAGATTCTATCTAGGTGTGCATCCTACTCCTACAATGAATTTATTGTAGCCAACATAGACTGCAAGGATCCATATGACTGGGAGACTAAGTGAATGTGCAGTCAAACTATAGCAACCTCACGGTGAATAGCCGAAGCACCGTAGGTCAAAGAATCATTCACACAATTATAACATCAAGAAAGTCACTGATGAGTGAGTGGATATCCAAGTGACTTCTTGTACTGGTCACATTCGGTACCGATATTCTCTAACAACCACTTGCACTCTCGCTCCAGTATCCCCACTGTAGACTCAAGACTCGTCTACCCATAGAAAAATGATTTGTGCACCAATCTTATCAGATCAATCATCGTCTCCGTGATGATTCATCGATCGGGAGCAATCTAGAAATTAACCATCAATGACACATGCCTCAAATTCTCAATTTCTGAGAATATATCATCATTTTATTAATTTTTTGAACGATTTAAGGACAACATAAGAATGGAATAGAAATTGTCTATTTTATTAATGAATAAGAGTTAAAGTACAAATTTATGTCCTAAAAAATACGTGTTTGTCAGATTGGCTTCTAGGGCATCCATCTAATAGTTTTAACAACTAGTTGATAGAACTCTTCTATGTATTCGTCCATGGATCTAGCCCCTTGTCAGAGGTTTTGCAGGCGCTGATACGGAGACTGTTTATAGTTGAAGGGCAAGAATTGTTTCTTCAACACCTTCATCTTTTCCCAATCCTGGACCTTCGGATTGCCTCTATATTTCCTGATCTTCTTTAGCTATTGCCACCAAACAGAAGTCCGACCTATCAACTTCAGGACGACGAGCTTCACCTTCTTGTCGTCAAGCACCTCTTTATACTCAAAGATGCGCTCGATTTGATCCAGCCAATTGATGAACACCTTTGATTGTAGACTATCCGACTATCAGGTAGATCTACCCCGATGGTATTATAACAGTGGGTTGGTCACTCGAACGAATCACCTTGACCTTTATGCCGGCAGATGGAAGTACCCCTGTGGAAGGGGTTCTCAAAATCTGAAGTTTCTCCATATCTGTAGTCTTCTGATTCCACCTCGGATCTTGCATCTCGATTTTCCAACTGCATAAGACACGTAGTCAGTTCCATCATCTCTCTCCTCAAATCTTCATACTCTATCATCAGATCCCATTCCCGCTATGTGATTTCTTCAGGAGCCGCCATCGCCTGGGTTGCAGTTTGGTTACACTTGTGGCCACCAGCACCTCCCGCCATCTCGACTGTAGGGAAGAAACTCCACTTAAAGATCGGTTGGGCTCTGATACCAACTGACGCAACCTAGGCTATTTTGATGGAAAAGAGAGAGAAGACGCACGAAATAAAGAGAACAAAAAGGAAGAAGAAACTCTCTTTTGGAGTTTTAACTCGATTATATCGAAAATAAACTAACTACAATGTTGGCCAAAAGGACCGTAATTATAGATGAAAAAGCCCTAACTAAATGCATAAACAATTCGAAACAAAATAGAAAAAAAATCAAGACTTTCAATTTGTCTAGGATCCTCCAGCTCCCGTTGACTTGTCAAACAATAGAATTTGGCTCCGAAACTGGCTGTGATAGCAAAGCATCAGGCTCATAGAGCATGAAAAGAGCTTTCTAAATTGGGGCCTTATAAGCGATTCTGACTCCGTATGAGAGAGTTATGCCTGTTCTAGTGTGATGGGGTCAAAACTTGGCAGGATCTATTGCAATCAAGTTGATTTTTTGCCCGTTTGGGCCCGGTCCATCAAATCAAGGTATTTATCAGCTAAGGCGTCTACATTAGTTATGCACCTATACCATATCATATTGATTGCTGACCGATATATATGACTTTCGGTTCATTGAACCTTATGGTTGCACCAAGGCCCACCCTCTCCAAGAAGTATATTTCCAAACACAATAAGCTTGCACCAATTTCAACATTAAGGGCGTTCTTTTACCCTAATTATATATGAACTTACTGCTAATATGCAGAAAATATATTTTATGTATGTTATTTATAGACAGGATTGTATTGTTTGATGAAAAAGAACTAGAGTAAACACTAAATTGGATTTTTGGAAGCAAGCTTTAGTAGATAACGGATGTACGGCAGTTGAGGGAAGGGGATCTAGAAGGGTTCAGGATAGGATTGAAACCTACAAAGTGCTAAAATTTCAATTGCAGATCTGAGTTGTCAATAAAACTGAACTAGGAAGATAATATTTTTGAAGAGAATAGGTAACAGAGAGTTACCACCTAACCTAGAGTTTGGGATTGTAGAGCTTAACTTGAGATTTTGAAGGTTTATGCAATTAAATATCGGAAATCATGTACTTGCTGGATTATTGTGAAAGATAATTTGATGTGACCGATAGAAATCCTTTGAGAAGTGAAAATCAAAAGAAGATCAGTAAGAGATGAATAAGATACCAGGGAGCAAGACCAAATAAGTCTCTTTGGGATCAAACATAGGAAAAAAACTAAAATAAATGAAAGCAAAAAGATAATATCGGACTCATTTGAAACCTAGGAATCGCACTTAGGGTTTGAAGGTCTCACACCTCCTTTTGCGGAATCAGACCAGAAAGTAAAGAAAATCAAAGACTCCATTATTTATTCGTAATCTGCATAAGGTTTTTCATTACATCAAATCTTAAGAGTCCCTATTTATTCTAATTCAACTATATTTGAAAATCCCAAAACTACCACTAATAAGGCACGGTTACTGTATCATGAACAGTGTCTCAAATGGTAATGCACTACAGCAATTAAGTTCCTAGATAAGTATTGACATCTTTTAATCTCTTAGCTTTGGAATCCAAAATAGCCCAGTAACATTGAAATAACCAGAAGATAAAAGAAAAAATACAGAAAAATGATAATTAAATTCGAATAAAATCTCTAAGACATAGTCCTATGATGCAACATGGCATGAACTTGGATCTCCATCGATAAGACTTTATAATCTGATAAACAAAGACAATATAGTGAAAATGGAAATGAAGATAAGGTTCTGATTAAGGTTAATGGGCAAGAAAAACTGCAGAAAGATCACTTTCATTATTTAGCATCCTTTACGCAAAATTGTGGCAACATGGATGAAGATATATGTAATAGGATTAGAGTTGGTTGGATGAAGTGGAGAGGTGCCTCAGTTGTATTATGTGATTGATGTATATTTTGGAGGCCTAAGGGAAATTATATTGAATAACAATAAGGCTTGTAATGTTTGTGGCTTGTGATGTTGGACCATAAGGAGGGTTTAAAGAAACAAGTTGTCTGTGGTAGAAATGAGAATATTAAGATAGACATGCAGTAGAACTAAAAGGGAAATGCTAAGAATTGAATATATTAGAAGAGCTGTAGAAATCATACAAATTAAGGACAAAGTGATGGTCAATCCATTGAGATAGTATGGGCATGTGCAATGAAGATATGAAAGGACTACAATAGCGAGAGATACTTCAATTATATCGAAGGTTGCAAGAAAGAAGGGAAAGATCTATTTAATAGACATGGTGGTTGTGAGGAAGACATGAGTAGCTTATTCATTAGAGGTGACCTTAATAAGAATATATGGCAAATAAGGATCCATAAAGCTGATCCCAGATGGTTGAGAAAAGACCGAATGCCGATGTTGTGTTAATTGTATTTTCATGTATAACCTAGTATGGGAGATGCGAGATCAATGGAGTCACAAAACACCACTACCAACACATAGCACCATTGATTAGCAAGCTATAAATATTTCTTGGATTAGTTGTGAATGAATCATCAATATTAAGTAAATGTTTATTAACTTAGTATGGGAATAGCTTTGAGAATAATTTGACAAATGAAAGAAGCATGTGTAATTCAGTTCTTTTTCAATAATTAGAAGAATATCGCAAATATGCTACTCATGTAATGGTTATAAATGATAAAAGCACATTAGGTTGCATCTTCATGCATTAATGTCTTTTGGTTGATGATACATTAAACTTCGATCCATCTAGCAATAGCTTAAAATATTCCTCAGAATGTCCATCCGACTATAGAATTAGATGCATTTTATCTAAGCTAAAATCTTATGTTAAACATAATGTCATTCCATTTTAGCAATGGTAAATGCATACTTTGTTAGAAAAGGTCCATCTTGTTGAAATCCTATTGTCAGCTCTGTAATTTGCCTATGGTGCAAAATATTGTAAATCTATTTGTGGGTGAATTCGGCAAGGCAGCCAGTTTATTTGTGTTGTAGAGAGAATCTACCACCCGATCTTGACCTTCCCTTCTGAGAGTTATAACCGAACACTCACCTCGGATCCGAGACCAATGACTTCCTTGGATGTTGGGAAGAGAAGATCAGGCGACCAAACTAAAGTGATCCCTCATTGTTGGCTACCACCGACCCCATGATCGGACACATATCGACCCTGAGGTTGGAGATAAGCCAATGACTCGAGATGAAGCTTCAAGCCATCGTACCATTAAAGGAGGAAAGATGAACTCGAAGAAATCTTCCAGAATCTTAGGTGGTTTTTTTGATCGTGGGCATGTGAGTTAATGTCACGCAATTAACATCTGTAACCCACTACCCGCGATCCTTATGATTGTGGGCACTAATTCTTCACTTCTGTTACTGAATTTGGAGGTAACGCACGGCCACCGCTCTATATAAAGAGGGCACAAGGGATTCTCAGATAAGTTCTTTCAAAAGAATAAATACACTCACTCTTATACTCTTCACTCTGCTATTCTCATGCTTCGACTGACTTAAGTATTGGAGGGTCCCACATCGGAGAATCTTCGATGAGAGTGGACTTTCTTTTTGAGGTTCCTCATAGAGTCTGAATCCTTGAAGTGAGGCTGACCGTCAGGTCGAAAGGAGACCGACCACATCTGCACATTTCAGACCGGAGACGTGAGGCGATAGCTTGGCACTAGAGGGAGGGTATCGTGTCCATTTGAAAAGGAATGGAAACATGGTGAGGACAAGAGTGCACAATAATTCCGCCATCTTGCACCAGCAGTCATCCCATCGTAGCCAAGGTGGCACCGCTTGATTGTCCACCATAGCGGACCTACACAACCCCCGTAATGGTGAATCTGCAGCAATTCGATGCCCTAGTCCAATAGGTCCAGGCATTAACTAGTGCCGTGCAGTAGCTCTAGCAGGCGACGGAGTGACAGTAGTCTCGATAGCCTATTCATTAGGCAGCTCTTTGTCTCATTTGTTGATCTTGCCCCAGGAGTCTACAGCCAGCTCCCAGATGCATGCATCATTTCGCTCTTGCTACTCGACGATCTCCTTCCTGCCAAAACCTAGGGAGGGAGGAGTGATGTCGGTGTTCCCTGTATTCTTCGATGGAGATTCAATCCCGGACTACTCTCCACATTCTGGGAAATCTCGTCGGGAGGATAATCTTGAACAAAAGATTTGGGAGATTGAATGTTGTCTTGGGGAGGTACAGAACAGAGGCCATAGGAATGACGATGGTCTTAGCTTTGAGTCGTGATCCTCCTTTTTCAGCATGATATTGGAGGAACTGATTTTGGATCGGTTCAGGATGCCCCAGATAGAGTCGTACAGGATGCCCCAGATAGAGTCGTATGATGACTCTTCGGATCTCCTCGACCACCTGAAGGACTGCAAGGCTCTCATGATGCTCCAAGGTGTCTTAGATGCTCTCTTCTACCTTGCTTTCCTGGCCATCCTTAAGAATCAGCACGGGTATGTATTCTGGACTCCAATCGGAGTCCATCTATTCGTTTGAATAGCTCGGAAAGCAATTTGTCGCCCACTTCGGTAACAATCGAGCACAGCCAAAGAACACTGAGTCTCTTCTTAATCCAACAAGAAGGAGAATCATTGCGTGACCATGTGGCGCGTTTTAACGTGGCCACGCTCGAAGTGTGCAATTTTGATGAGTCAGTGGCAATGTCGGCGGTGCTTAAGCGAGGACTTCGGAATGAGTGCCCATCTTTTCCCTAGATAAAATTTTTTCGAGGGACTATGCCAACCTTCTAGTATGGGCTCGAAAATATGCACGAACAGAAGAAGCCCGGGCCGTGCACAAATGGACAGAGGGGGGAGAACCCCCAATAAGAAGTGAGGTTGGGAGGAACCACGGGTGCGACTTGGGTTAAAGGAGAATCCTTCCAACCATTGAAGAACTCCAAGTTGAGGAGTCCGCCTTGCTGATTTAATAACTATAGTCCCATGTCCACCCAGACCCAGATCTTGATAGAAATCGAGAGTCAGGGGTATCTTTGCCGACCTCAACCGATAAAAGCCCTATGGATGAGGAGCAAGAGGAAGTACTGCCACTTCCATTGCGACCACGACTATGATACTGAGGACTGTCTCCAATTAATGGATGAAATCAAGGTCCTAATCTAGAGAGGCTATCTTAGCAAATATGTTCGGGAGCATGAGAATGGCATGATCGGAGAGCCACCTCGGCACCAAGCCGACAAAGAGAACAAAGATAACCAACCACGGCTGGAGTCATGAACATAATTTCAGGTTTCTTCGGTGGCTGGGAGTAGAGGATCGAGTAGAAGGTACAAAGAGACAGTGTACTGGAGACATTGTTTTTTTTTTGATAATAATTTCTAAGGAGTTCAAACTTGTCGCAATGATGCTATCATTGTATCAATGATGATAGCAAATTATGATGTAAAAAAGATTTCAATCAATCATGGAAGCTCGATCGATGTGTTATGTTATGATGCATTCCAATGAATGAGATTGCCTACTAATTGACTAAAGAAAGTTAATACTCTCCTGATCAGTTTTTTTAAGGATTCTGTGGCAATAGAAGGGAAGATCATTCTACCAGTGATCATTGGATGAGAGCCTTCGAACAAAACTGTACAGCTTACATTCCTCATAGTCCAGATGCCTTATGCTTACAATGTGATTCTTGGACAACCCAGATTGAATGTTCCAGCGATACTTTCCACATATCATCTACTAGTGAGATTCCCAACTTGAAATATGGTCGGAGAAATCTGAGGAGATCAAATGCTTGCCCGACAATACTTCTTGGCAACCATAAAAGGAAAATGACTAATGGAGGCTCTGCTACTCGAAGACCATGGGGAAGAATCAAAGGAGGTCCAAAGGCAGCCGGCCGAACAACTCGTCATAGTCCCGTTTGGATATGATTCGAGCAGGACTTCAGATTGGCGTATAGTTGATGTCCGATCATCAAGATCGACTAATGGCGTTTCTGCGAACCAATGAGGACGTCTTCATCCAGTCAGCATCCGACATGCCAGGTATATCCTTTGACGTCATTGTGCATAGGTTGAATGTGGACTCGGATCATCGTCCAATTCGATAGAAAAGAGGAGCTTCACTCTGAATTAGGAAGGGTCCTATAGGGTCACCAAAGTCATTAGACCTAGGGCTTATAAAATTGAAGGCCTTGATGGCGCCCTATTCTTTGGATTTGGAATGCTGAGAATCTTAGAATGTACTATCAGTAAGTTGTGTATTCATTTTTGAATCAATAAAATTATCTTCTTCAAGTTCCTATATAGGTCTCTCGTAAAAGCGACTAAGTAATAAGTCTATTAAAGTCGACCATAACTGACCATTAACGAAAGCATCGATAATAACCGAGGACATCCAAAGAGTATAAATTATCAGTGAACTCGAGACAACCAAGCCTAGTCTTGGTCCTTGGGGAGAGATGGTCAAATAAGAACCAACCAAGGGATATCTGGGTCCTAGTCTGGATCCCGACGATTAGGTCAAAAAGCATCAACCTCATGGAGACATCTCAGCTTGAGCTAAGACCTCCAAATGAGTGATCGGTAAAGTGTCGATCATAAGGAGATATCCCGACCCAAGTTGGAAGCTCAGTAAAATTCTTGGTTGGAATCTTTCGACCACACCATATTTGGTCGGGTGTGGATGATACTATTGACTTGGCAAAATTTGTCGCCATGAATCAACTTCGGATCGCCTTCGGATGATGTGACT
Source organism: Elaeis oleifera (assembly GCA_000441515.1). Lineage (NCBI taxonomy): Eukaryota > Viridiplantae > Streptophyta > Magnoliopsida > Arecales > Arecaceae > Elaeis > Elaeis oleifera. The sequence continues at coordinate 17,300 of KE510112.1, read as the reverse complement.
TCAGATATTTATCCGAGCCAACGATATTTAATTTGAGTATAGCTCGGACAATTGATTGAGTTGACAAATTTTAGACCGGACCATGACCCTAAAGACTTGGATAAGTCAGCAAGCAAACACTTAGGAATATGATGAAGAAAAGTTCATTTCATTACTTGAAGAAATTCATTACAAGAAACAAAGAAATAAAAGAACATAATTAGGTTGCATCCTCAGTTGTGGGCTCGGCTATAACATCGGCGGTAGGCTCGGATGCTGAAGTCTCGGCAATTGGGGCGGGCAACATGGTCTGATCCTCCTTGGCCTCATCGTTGCTGGCTTCTGGATCAAGGTGACTGACATTAACTCTCGAGAACAGCCAAGTGACCTATGCCTTGCAGGCTTCGAACCCGTACTCATAGGCCATTGAGGAGCCTTCTACGATCTTTGCCTTACAATCCATGGAGGCTTTGAACTCCTCCACAGCCTTAAACCTGGCCTCAGTCACTGCCTTCGACTTCTCTACATCAGCTCGGGCCTCGATCAGTTTCTCTGTCTTTGGTTGCCTTGATTGCCGCCTCCCCGAGCTCCAGTGTGTCCTTGAGCTCGGCAACCTTTTACCGATGCATGTCGGTGGTGCGACACTCCACAGTGACGAAGCCTTCAAGGGCTTCGATCCTCTCCAAGCTGCCAGGAGCTCAGACTTGGCTTGGGAGGTCTCTTCCTTGATCGCCTTCTTCGCCTCCTCGGTGGCCTTTGCTTGGCCTTGGGGGCCCAAAATTTTTTCTTAAGCAAGAGCTTCACTCGATCAAACCCGATGAGGCCCTTGCTGAGGACAGTAATGTCATCAGCCAACTACAACAAAAATATATAAGTTAGAAACTTCGATCAAGTAATGAATAGAAATTTGAATAAAGATAAAGCTTATCTCGAGGAGATCAGCATAGGAGGCACCCACCACCTTGTCCAAAGGATGAACCTTCTTTTTCGTCTAGTCGGATGGAAGCAGCACCGTTTTTATCAGCTCCCGAGCGAGTTGATGATTACGAAGAGCGGAGTCATCACTCCATACTCTCTTTGCTAAAGTAATAAATCCCTCCTCGGTCCCAGATGAGGAGAGACCTACCTCGGATTTGGTCGATGGGGTTGGCACCATCGGGGAGAGGCAGTGACGCCAGATGAGGCGAGGATAGAGTTCACTTAGTAGGTGGAGAGGTCGGAGCTTTGATCGACTTTGAGGTGGTCGAAGGAGCCGACCTTAACAGTAGGGTGGCGATAGGCTTATCATTGATCTCCAAGGGATTTGCATTCGACATCCTTGCTGATGGTGAGGGGATCAGAGAAGTCATCGACTGAGACTTCTACTTCTTAGACGAGGGCTCCCCCCAAAGGAGCCCAACCTCTTCTTTAAGGCCGACTTGATCGATTCTAGAGTCGGTCTCATCACTGCATAACCGAGGAGAGATGGTTAGTACAAAATCAAGTAACAAGATAACAAATTTTTTAAGTTAAAAGAAAATCGATCGTGTCCCGAGGCAGTATTGGACTAGTGTCGACATCATAAAGTGTCTGCTCAGTCCTTAGCTCTTTCAACTCCGATACTTCGACATTGAGCAGAACATGATAATCTTTATCGTTCTTGGGAAGGATTGACTTATCTTTATTTGGAGAAATCTGAGGATCACCCCAGATCTAATTAAAGCCTCAAGGCAAATTCAAAGAGAAAAAGAAACAGGTTTTCTAGTTGTGAACTGAAGAGGGAAGGCCCATGATGAACTTACACCTTGTCCGGGGAGAAAATACTACCATCTTTTTTCATGGGATTGTTTCTTCAACGTGAACATCTCTCCTCGGAGGGATATCGAGCCAACTACAAAGAATGATAAAAATTACGATCACCCGAATAGAGTTCGGAGTGATATAAGTAGAAAGAATTCTATAGAAGTCCAAGATGTTACTTCCCAAGGGATGTGTTGGTGCAGAATTCCGTCGATGCCGGATGAAGCTGGAGTCGAGGGGACCATGGCCGCCGTCGGGACCTGCAAGGGAAGTCTAAACCGGAGTTGGGGGTGCTCCGGCAAGATCCTCCGACGCTCAAGTCAGTACTCTGCTTCAACAGAAATGGAGTACTCGAATGGAATTTTAGCAGAATTTAGAGATAGTGCTTAGAGCTTAGAGGAGAATGTATCTGGGGGGTCTCTTTTATAGACGGGAGAGCGTAACCGATTGACAGCGACGTCCGTAAATTCTGTTGGTGCAGAATTCCGCTGATGCCGGATGAAGCTAGAGTCGAGGGGATCACGGCCGCCGTTGGGACCTGCAAGGGAAGTCTAAACCGGAGTTGGGGGTACTCCGGCAAGACCCTCCGACGCTCAAGTCAGTACTCTGCTTCAACAGAAATGGAGTACTCGAATGGGATTTTAGCAAAGTTTAGAGATAGTGCTTAGAGCTTAGAGGAGAACGTATCTGGGGGGTCTCTTTTATAGACGGGAGAGTGTAACTGATTGACAGCGACGTCCGTAACTACCTGATAGTGGGCCGTTCGGAGCCACGTGGAGTTTGTTACGGAGAGTAGTGGTGTCCGTTGTCGCGACTTGTCGGAGAGTGGTGGGGCCACGTGGAGTTTGTTACAGAGAGTGGAGTGGTGTCCGTTGTCGCGACTTGCAAGGGAGTTCGGGCCGGACGACTGAAGCTCGGTTGGGACGTCTGGTGGAGCGGAATAGCTCTCTGTCTCAGTAATTTAAGAGAAGCTCGGATATTTTTGAGGTTGCTGGCGAGTTAACTGTTGTTGGGTTCCTTAGGCGTTGATGCTGCAGACAGAAGTCATCTGCTGTAGAAGTCCGGACGGAAACTTTCTGTTGGAGAAATCCGGCTGGAGTCCGATTGCTAGAGAAGTCCGTCTGAAATTTGTCTGATGTAGAAGCTTGTCTGAAGACTGTCCGCTGGAGAGGTCCGGTTGCATGAGGAATCCGGCAGAAGATCGACCGATAGCAGAATTCGAAAGGCGCTATAGAAGGTTGATCGATAGAAGAGTCCGAAAGGCGTTGTGGAAGTTCGTCCGCTGGAGGAGTCTGGAGGACACTGTGGAAGGTCGACCGCTGGAGGGGTCCTGAGGGAATTTGTCCGTTGGAGGGGTCTGGTTGGCACTGTTGAAGTCCGGTTGGCGCTGTTGAAGGTTGATGGCTAGTGAGGTACGGAAGACACCGGAGACAGTCGGTCACTGTAGAAATCCGGCTGCTGGAGCCCGTCTGTTGTAGAAGTTCGTCTGGAATCCATCTGCTATAGAAGTTCGGACGGAGTCCGGTTCTTGTAGGAGTCTGGAAGGAGGCCGCTTACTGTAGAAGCTCGGATGGAGACCGGTTGCCGTGGAAGTCCGGATGGAGATCGCTTATTGTAGAAGCTCGGACGAAGTCCACTTACCGTAGAGACTCGGATGAAGTCCGCTTGTAATAGAAGTTCGGATGGAATTCGCTTATTGTAGAAGCTCGGATGAAATTCGGAAGGCGGTCGACCACTGTAGAAATTTGGATGGAGTCTGGTTACTGTAGAAGTCCTGCTGCTGGAGAAGCCCGG
>KE510108.1:14631-28654 GCA_000441515.1 Elaeis oleifera | reverse complement strand
TAATTATAATAAAAAAATTATTTTATATTGAATTATTTGTACTATCCGTGGTGAAGATTTTTTTTTCCTATCTGAGTCCAGAAAGGTCTGGAATTCTGATTAATTTCATGTTTTTTAAAAGCAAAGAAAAAAAAACTTTGTTGTCCGGATTCTTGACATGTGAACTTGGATTTTTGTCAACCACAACGCACGTCTTAGTCTATGTTTAAATTATTATTCTATATATTAACATGTTTGTTAAAAACGAGAACTTGACGGTGGAAGGGGATACCTCTTGCGCATAGGATGAATGATGTAACAAAATTTGTGTAATTGCATTTTCACGTGCTAGCGAGTAGGAAATTGACGTTTCTCATCATATTCTTGTTAAAATATGATATTTGGAGGCCTGTGAGCTGGGCTTGAGATGTTTCCTTGCTGCCTGGTTGACTTGAAAAACCATATGACCTGATCAGGATAATTTATTTTTAAGGCGAGTTACGGTTTTAAGTCTCTGTAGAAGATATTATTGGTTGACGAGAGATTTAAGTTAACGGTAGGTAGGCAAGACTCGCCTCGCCGTGTGTACGTCTCAAACATGTATCAAAGAAAAACTTGGTTTGTTCTTAAAAGCCGGTTCGGGCTGGTCTGATGCTCACCGGAAATTAACTTCTCTACTCTCACCGCGAGTCACGACACTGAAGCTTTTATGGAAAATACAGAGACGGAAATTCGCCGTAATGAGATTTAAATTTTGGAAAGCATTGTCCTCCGACGCGTCGTGAGATGAAATGTCGGTGAAATTCACGCGGAATGAAATCTCACTTAAATTCACGCGGATTTCCAAGAGAGAGTGCTTTCCAGAGCGAGAAGAACAAAAGACCGGCGGTGGCGGCAGCGGTGCGACCACCCCCTTCGGCCATTCCGCCTCATAACAAGCCAATACCCCCTACCCCGCCGTCTCTCCTACATTTGTCATCGGCACCATATACCTCACCACCCTGCCGGCATTCTCCCTCCAGGTAATAGAAAGAAAGAAAAAAAAATCCATCACCTTATATTCACTTACAAGATTGAAATCTTGTTCTTGCCTTGAGTTCTGTCACCATAAAAATATCAGCAGCAAACAACGTGACCGCTGGGAGTATTAGTATTGCCAGAAGAAACAGAGAAGAAAGGAAGAACGGATGGAGGAGACGGAGGAGCCTCGCAATGATCTAATGCAGCGTCTGAAATCGTCTGGAAATACTTGTTCTTCTACTCTAACGAAGCTGCCCAATCGGTTAGATCTCTCGGGCTTCAATCCATCCAATTCATGCTCCCAAGCCCGGGGGCCGTACCGCCAGCTGCCACCGAGTCCCAGCTTCAGCCCCGAGTCCAGCAAGCGCCCAGGCATTCCCCCGGCCACCCCAACTTCCCACCCGCCTCCCCTTCCCCCAGATCCCGCCTTCCGCCGCCGCCCGCTCCCCTCCGCCGCCGGCTTCCACGCCGCCCCTTCCCACTCCCGCTCCCTCTCCCAGCCGGCGTTCTTAACTTGGACTCCTTGGCTTCTCTTAGTCCGCCGCCCTCCTCCACCGACGTTCCCATGGAGGACCGGGTGACGGCCAGCTCCCCGGCGCCGATTCCGCCGGCGGCGCCCTCGCGAGGACGTCCTCCGGTCGGGTCTCCGGCGATGGGCTTCCGCCGCGCAAGGCCACCGGCGCTCGCAGAGCGACATTCCCTTCGGGTTCTTCCAGTCTGGTCTCCCCATGGCCGGGATCCCGCCGCCGGCGCCGCAGCGGACGCAGGGGTTCCTCGAGCGGTCGGCGTCAGCAAGGGAGGGTTCGGGGCTGGCCGGCAGATGCCGCAGTTCGTGAAGCAGGAGAACGAGTGGGAACAACGGGATGGTGATAGCAGTGCAGAGGGGATAGGAGAGAGGAAGTCGGAAGGGGATGCTGGGGATGATCTGATCAATGCTTACATGAATCTGGAAAGCTTGGATACGTTGAATTCCTCCGGAACCGAGGAGAAGCGCGAGGACTTGGATAGCAGGGCCAGTGGCACGAAGACAAACGGGGCTGATAGCAGTGAGAATGAAGCAGAGAGCAGTATTAATGAGAGTGGCGGTGGCATTCAGTTCCGGACACCTTTGATGGAGAGGAAGGAAGGGACTAAGAGGAGTGCTCCCTAGATCCGGCTTCGGTAACTCACGCCACTGTAGGAGTATCTCCATGGATAGTTTCATGGGCAAACTGCATTTTGGGGACGAGTCACCGAAGTTGCCGCCTTCCCCAGGCAATCAGTCAGGTCAGCATTCGAGGAGTGGTTCAATGGATGGGACAACTAGCACGTTCAGCTTGGAGTTTGGGAATGGTGAATTCAGTGCTGCTGAGATGAAGAAGATCATGGGGAACGAGAAACTTGCTGAGATGGCACTAACAGATCCCAAGCGAGTAAAGAGGTATAGATTTGGTGGTTGCTAATGGAGGCATAAGGTGGGTGTGGAAATTTGAGAAAATCTAGATTAGTAGCTTCTAACTTATGATTTTGGATGCTAGGATTTTGGCCAACAGGCAGTCAGCTGCTCGTTCTAAGGAAAGGAAGATGCGGTATATTAGTGAATTGGAGCAAAAGGTGCAAACTTTGCAGACGGAAGCAACCACATTATCAGCACAATTGACTTTGTTACAGGTGGTTGTCTAAAGTTATTTAGGGCTTGCTATATCTGTTACTTGGCTTTACTTGCTTAACTTCTTTCTTGTATTTCTTATTGTCCTGCAGAGGGATTCAGCTGGTCTTACTAACCAGAACAGTGAGTTGAAGTACCGACTGCAAGCAATGGAGCAACAGGCACACCTAAGAGATGGTAACTTGCTTTATTACAATGCTGTCATACTTTGCACCTATTGTCTATCTATGACATCCAAATATGATGGAAGGGTTAAACAGATTAATTGATGTGCTGTTAACCCAAGTTCATCTCTGGAAAAATTTGTGCTTAATACATGCAATTTTAGATGGGACAAGAGCTTGTAATGGATATCCATATCTATCTATTTATTCACAATACAAACAAACAACCAATAAAATCCCATGCATTAATATTATATCCATATCTATCTATTTTATTTGACAAATCGGATATGAATATAGATATTAATTGGATTCTAAAATTTAGAACTATATTTGATTCTAAATGGTTACAAATACCAATAGGAGATTGACAAAAATGCAGATATTGGATGGTTGAGCTTTATAAGCCATAAAATCAAAGACATTATTATACGAAAAGTAAACCAAATTAAAGCAATGTTAGTATTTCCTTTTTGAGGTCAAAAGATATATGAAACTAAGTAGGATTGTGAATGAAGTTGGATATTTAGGTTCGGAATGAATAGCTGTGTATTCATGTCCCTGTTCACTTTTCTTTGACATAAACAAATATGGATATATATATTATTGGATAGTTAAATCTGTACCCATGTTTAGATAGATTCAGTTATTTGAAATAGATCCAGATAGTTGCTACCTGACCCCTACTTGGAAATCTAGACCTAGTTTATCAATCATTGTCTGATTTCACTCTCCTATGGTCCAATACTATGGCAGGCACCAGTCGGCTATTGATATGATACGGGTTTGTACTATGCCATTCTGGAGCATGTTGAAATGTGGAGAGGGAAGGGGAGGCAGGAAAGGAGAGGGAGGAAGAGAGAAGAAGGGAGAGGGTGATGAGGAGAGGAGGGAGGGAGAGGTCCTTGGACTCAATTGAGAGAGAGACCAAGATTGAGGCATTTGACCACGAGGAGTGCTTCAAGAGCGAGACCAAGGTTGAGGTGTTTGACCCCGAGGAGGTCTTCAAGAGGGAAGCAAGAGTGCAAAAGAGAGCGAGTAATTGTCGAAGCTTTGAGAAGGGTTTCTTCCATCCAAGGAGATGATTTTTAGCCCAAAATGTCCTGCTCAGCCATACTATACTAGGTTGGTGTTGGTTCGGTTCGGTATGGGCTGAACTGCATGGGTCGGATTGGTTTAGTGTTCCATGCTCTAAACCCAAGTGTGTAAGCTGTTTTGCCCATGCTTTTGGGGTTTGACATGGTACATACTGTTTTCTGGTTTCTTAATGGAATAGCCACATGCCAAGGCATGTTGTAGGAGTCATAGGAAAAATTGGCCATTTTGGTGCAACCTGGTCCGGCATGGACTGCTACAAATAGACATGATGCAGCTTTGGCCTTAGCTTGTTTGTGTGGTACATGTGGCTTAGACTAGCATGGCAAAATACTGTGATCTATGCCTAAACAGAGAGGGAAGGTGATAGAGTTTGATATTTGGTAATCTTGGAACATTTATATTAGCAAAATACAACACGGATACTTGAAATGCAGTCCGATAATCTTATCCTAATAAGGGTATGTAATATCATTTAACTTATTGTTATGCCTATGTTAAGTGATTGGGGCCTCTAATTTAGATTCACAAGTATAAAGCGAGAATGTACGTGGCTGCTAGCTCTATTTTTTTTTTATTTGTCAAGGTCTTTGTTGCAAAATGCCGCTACATATACGAAGTCATAGGATTTCTTCTTTTCGAGTCATAAACTAACATTTCAAATAAGTGTTATCTTCCCTTCTTTCTTGTAAATATCCTTATCATATGCTATTTATATTGACCTTCATGTATGATTACACTTCCCAAATGTCCCACCTTGTGATGAAGTTATAATTCGGTATTTAATTTGCATTGTTTAATTCTCTCGCTCTACTAATGCATTCTGGTTGCTTTTTTTAATATTTTCTAGGATTATTCTATGAAATTTTGGTGGATTGCAGTCTTTTTCCCCTTTATCTGCAAGTCCAGATGTTGTTTCGAACTTAATCTCTTTATCGTGAACATGTCCTTGATGTTATAGAAACCAGCATATGAGAAAAGTCTCTCAATATCTTAGCTGCAAACTTGTCACCCCAAGGGGAACCAGACGACAACTATTATTGGTCTATAGCTAAAATTATAGGGTTTTATGACTTTATACCCTCTTAAATATATGAAATTACATGAATATCCTTGCAAAGTTGTATTTGTGTGTATACCCATGTAATTTTTTTGTATGTCTACAAGTTAAGGGTATTTATTAATTTAAACTGCTTATTTTTAATGGCATTAGATTGCATGGTATATATGCAAAAAGTGAAGAAAAAGAAGGGTGTACATACAAAATAAGTGTTGTATGAGGGCATACATGCAAATAGCAACTTTGTGAGGGTATTCATGTAATTTTGCATATTTAAGAGGGTATATATGCAAAACCCCCAAAATTATATTTTTTAAAAGTTGTTGGCTTTATAGCAAACATTAATTGTGTGTGTTTGTAGTTTACCTCTTGAGCTCTTCTAGAGCATTTATGTTTGCCTTTGCTCTACAATTTTGCACTGACAAACTTTATCTTTCTGCATTCTGATCAAGCTAAAAAAATAGTTTGCTATCTATTTAAAAGATCAGCATTCATTTTTGAATGGATAATCAGTATGCTCTACTTGAACACATTCAAAAGAAAAAAGAAAATCTGAAAATGGAAATCACATGTTGGAGGGAGTACAAAGAATTAAATGTGGGTCATGTAATCAGAATTCTAGACTGACTATTTTTCCTACCCTTATTTCTCCATCCTAGAATTAAATCTATCTGTCTTGTGTATCATGATCGGTGCCTTTACCCTTGCTGACTTCTGAGTTTGAAATGATAAATTAATTCTGTTCTAAGGCTCCAACTGATTCCATGTTATCTGAAAATTTTTAATCAGTTATAGTTATATGGATAATAATCCTATCAGAATTTTTTGTGAACTGCTGGAAGCATCTATGAATGCTGTCCCCTATTGAATTTTGATTATTTGTTCTGTGAGTTGGGTGTCATGGATTCGAAAGACAGAAACAGCATCTCCACATCAGGCTGCATACATCTGACCCTCACCTGACCTGCAGTTTTGGGAGCCTCGTGCACTGGGATACTCTTTTTGTTTTGTGAAATCAATGCTGTAAGCTTTAGTGAGAAGGTTTTTCATGTGGTTGGACTATTCTTAGATTAACATAGTGATGGTATTTTGGCTACAATTTCATCAGAAACATCAATTTCTGTAGAACAGTGGGACTGTGGCAGACTGGATTTACTTGAACAATCTTTTGGATTTCTCTCATCATTATGTCCATCTTTTGTTGTCCTTTGCTTGTCCTAAAATTTAGATTTATAATGAAGATGATATTTATAATGGAGATTTATTAGGTGGAATTCCATAAGGCATGTTGCTCCATGCATACTTAAACTTTAGTCCATGTAGACCAAACCAAACCGTGTAATTTATTCTTAGTCTTCTTACTTCGAACTAATGGGCATTGTTTGTCTTATATTACTCCAAAGGAAGCTTATTGAGGAAAGGTTTTCAATCAGGTTTCCATATAAACTGACATAGGGGAAAGACCCTGGAAATTATGTAAAAACTCCTTATTTATTCTAATAATGATGGAAAAAACAATATGTTGCTAACGGTTCCTTGATGCATCCCGTAAACTTTTTTTGGTTACCTTTTCATGTTTTAGAAAAAAAAATAGTAGTACACTTATTGCTCCTATTCATTCATTACATGTTGCTTTAACACTGGTTTACTGAAGTAAAAATTTGGTTGATAAGATTTATCGTGCACGTGTTATATTTTGGCTGATCACTGGTCATATCCAAAATACCTTTTTTGGGTAAGTTTCACTTTATTTATACAAGTGAATGGTTTGATCTGATGCCACATCCTCATTGGCTCCTTAAACAAACAAGATAGGCCTTTCATACAAGAGGTTTTTTTTTTCGTGGTGGTGGAGGGATAATGGCAGGCTTTTACACTTGTCAAGCTTGCTTTTTGCCCCAAGATTCATGGTATATTCAATATATGTTGTGGTGCATAAGAGTATCATGCAAGGATTATTGTGTCGATATCACCGCCTGTACTGGTTGCTCAGTGATGTTGAGCCCATGCTGATATAGCAAAGAGGGTAGGAAAGAGGGAGAATGGAAGAGGAAAGAGAGATAGAAGGGGGAGGGAGAGAGATGGAGGGAGGTGGATGGCTTGAGGAGGTAGGTAGAGGGCCGAGGAGAGGTGGAAGGTGGGAGGGGTAGAGGAAGGGCTTAGCCCTCTAGTTTTCTTGTTCGTTTGAAACAAGGTCCCGAAGGGGGCTCTTTTTTTAAATTTTGAAGAAATTAAGTGAAGCCGGCAAGGAGGTTGCCAACTTTATTTAATTGTTCAAAGGAAAAGCCTTTTTTATTTTGAAAAATTAAGTAAAGCAGTAAGGGGATTGCCGACTTCACCTAATTCTTCAAAAAAAGGGGCCCCTCAAAGACCCCTGTTTACAAAACAAGGGAATTGGAGGGCAGAGCCCTTCGCCCCTTCGCCCCTTCGCTCCTGTCTATGCCCTTCTATTGGCATCCTCCAGCCATCTACCTCACTCTCCCTCTCATCCTCCCTTCCCCCCTCTCTCCCTTCCTCTCTCTTGTTCTCCCTCTCCTTCACCTTGCCGGTATCTCGAACAAAGGGTGGAATTGTGCCAGTCCACACCTGGTATGCTATGGCACGCCCAAACTGAGCTTTTCGGGGTGGCACGGTGAACCTTGGTGACATATGTTAAAGTTAGCATAGCATGTTATGGTAGGTGTAGTTAGTAGCAAGCAGGTTGTTAATTTGTTGCCCTAGTAAAATGATAATTACATTCAAAGTTAATTCACAATTTTTTGTCAATATCCTTATGGCCATTATTGTTTCTGCGGGATTGTCATGTTTTTTCTTTCTGTTTTCTGTGTTATGGTGTCGTTCATTGTGTGCTATGTAGCATATATAGAAGAAAAGGCTATCAAATAATCACTAATTGTTTTCACATGTTGAATAGCATTTCCCTATTGATGTTCTGTAGTATATTGGAATGGATGCATGCAACTTTTGATTGGCATGATATTGACCATTTTAATAGCCACTATGTTTGCATGTGATTCTATAATATTAGCATTGCTCAGTATCATGCACTGTACAGTTTAGTGTTCTTCAATATATTCGGCCATATATCATTTGTTTCTAGCTATATTCTAATTGTTTACTGCACACAATTAAGATATATTTGCGAGAAACAGACATGTAAACATCTGAGGGTGTAATTCTTTTGGTTCATGTTCATGGTGATCTGTTTACTTGTACAAGGTGGTTAAAAGTCTTCTATGGGCACATGAAAGGTGAAGTTTTGGTAACATATCCTGCAAATGTCCTTAAATTTTTAACTTCGATAATGTCTTATCAGTATTCTCAGCAATTTGAGTAATTTGATCTACACACAAGTTTCCCCCTTATATTGTCTTGAAGAACTTGTTTAATTGAGCTGGGATATTGATGGCACGTCATACTGATGCATTTTAAGTAGAGGGACCTTTTTTCAGCTTTTTTGACATTTCGTGATAAAGCAACCATTCATGGCCTAGCTTGCTATTCTATGTTCCATATCCTCTCTTTAGAGACACTCAGTTTGGGTCCATTGTTTATAGTTTACTTTTGTAACATGGTAGCTAGCTCAGACTTTTTAAAGTATTTGACACTTGTGTCCATATGCATTTGAGATTGAACACGTTGTTCTAACGACTTTTTAAACTTGAGTTCTCTTTTGTTTTTTTTAATTCTTGAATTGCCTTTTTTCCCAGTATGTGAAGTTAGTCTGTAATAGCACAAGCTGGAATTTAGCTTGTTCAGAGATAACAAAGGCTATTCAGAAACCTTGTATTGTTTACTGCTGTGGTGGGCTTGAGAAACAAGCATTTCTTCTCATCTTCTCAACTGCTACTTCTGTTATATGGACTCCAGTACAATATTCTTCCAATCATTTCTTGTGATTTTTAGCCATATTCTGTTGTTTGTTTTACTGTTTTAAAAGAATTCACACATTGACATTTGGTATTCTCTTGGTGATGGCTATTTGTGATTCTCATGTACACGACAATGTGCCATCTTGGTTTGTGCTCCACTTTAGCCTGCAGGGGCTCTATTTTTCAGCTTTCTGTAATACTTTTCTTTGCATAACCTAATTTTATATGGACCAAACACTCATCTAGGTTCTACAAATGTTTATACATTGCTTTTGTGCAACTAATGGTGCTTCCAAATTTTACAAGTTCGTTTCCCTAGCATAATTTAGTCATTCCTTTATGGAATTGTGAAACAAACACATAGAATAGTAATTGAAAATCCAATTGAATTTTTATCTTAACTGATCAGTTTGGATTTTGTTATTGTTGATATTCTCTGTTTTGTCTGACAAAAAGATTTTCTGTTCTATAATTATGACACTCTGTTTGTTGGCTACTTGGAAACATTCTATCTTACAGATATAATCATGTCATTTATTTTGTTATTTTGTATATTTTATTATCCAATATGACTTAAGGTTCTGATTCATTGTTGATTTGTGCAAAATTTTGCCCATTGGACTCCTTTCTGTAGAATATTTTTGTTCCTTTATTTTCCCTTTCTTTTCTCCATCTCGTTGATGCTCCTATCTAAAGGATTTTCATATTATATCTGATTAACATTCTTGATGATTTCATTTGCCATGCAGCTCTGAATGAAGCACTAACTGCTGAGATCCAGCGTCTGAAACTTGCTACTGGAGAAATTTCCGAAGCTCACCTTTCGAAGGGCATGAATCAGCAAGTGTCTCTGAATCCTCAGATGTTTCAACTTCAGCAACTGCAATCACAACAGCAGCAGCATCAGCAATCTACTCAGATTCCTCTGTATCAGTTGCAGCCACAGCAGCAGCAGCAGACTGATGCTACTGCAAAACTTGAATCAAATAAATAATCATAGAGAGCAAATTACAAGGGATTGCATTTGGTTATGTTTTGTCTTGTTTTGTTTCAGTTAACCGTTGAAAGTGAAACATCTCCATGTTTCTTGATGCGTATGGCATATTTTCCAGCAGGGTAGTAATTTGACTGCATCAGTTTACTTAATTCATTCAAATGTTATGACTTATTTTAGTGGGTTTATTTTAATGGGAGAATTAATTGTTTTGTAACTAAAAGTTTATTCGTCAATGTTGTGGGACAAAATAACTATTAGTAAGAAATGTTCTGTTATATATGACACTTGGTAATGTTGTAGTACTTTCAATCATGGATCAATTAATTGTTTGGGTGGTGGTTACATTTCTTCCAGATGCGAATGCTTTATAGGAACTATGATTCTTGCTGGTTTCTTGCAATCATTATTATGTTATGAATGACACAGGTTAATCTCTTGGGAAATTTGTTTGCCATCAACATGCATGCTGATGAGATACCTATCTTTTTGTATTTTGTTGGCTTAAACAATGTGGTAATCTGGTTAGTTATTGCAGCTGGTGACATTCAGCTCAAGTGACTGCGGCCAGTAACATTTAGTTTAAGAAATAGCAGCCAGTTAACATTCATCCTAAGGTTTAATACTGCGAAATGGGATCTATATCTCTATGATAGATCTTATAGTTAATATGTGCTTAAGTGGATTGGAAGCGACATGTTTTTGATAAGTAGGAACTTGAGTTGATCTATCTTATCAATATGTCTATTTCCAGTTCAATTGAATGAGAATTTAGTTGATTATTTTCTTACAAATCGGATCAAGAAAGATTTGAATTTAATTGGATAAGACGTTGAGTTAGAATAAGTCTGGACACTTGATTAGGCTAGGTCTGGTCAAGTTAGATTGGTTAAGACTAGATCCAGATCAACTCTAGGCCACTTGGAATATATCTAAGTAGAGGTGGCTATCTGAGGACGGAGGCTGTTGCCTCTGCCAATTTTGATGCCCAAAGGTGTATCTAGAAAGAAGAGCGCAGCTCCTAAGGTTGGCGCCTCTACCTTAAAGTGCTAGGAATACGTCTTTCTAGAACGAAAGGGTGGCATCGTTAGAGGTTGGCGCCTCCTAGCTCTCCATCTCGAAGTAGAAGAAGGATTCTAGAGAGGTGGCCAAGTAAGGCCTCCACCTGATCCTCTCGGGTGGAGTCTGACTAGGACTTTGAGACTGCCTTGATTGGGGTAGATTAGGAAATCCTAGCACCTCTCTCATCTATAAAAAATGGGTGGGTATCCATGGGTTGGTATCGTAAAGGCACATGCCAAGAGGAGGAGAAAGAGTTAAAGAGGTGTTGCTCAAATGTACAGCTCAAATGTACAACCCAAAAAAGTGGTAAATTGGGTTCTATAAAATTTTTTCGATATGTGCTCGAAGTGTTTGTGAGATGATAGAAGAAGTGCGTGTAGATGAAACAATGATATATGAATGCAAACAATAAGAACATACACAAGCATAAGAAATATAAGTTTTATAGAGATTTGGAGCCAAAACCAGCTCCTACTCTTCTCCTCAAAGCTCCATCCTTGAGAATTCAGTCTACTATTCTTCAATCCCACAAATAAATTGATGTTAGTTCCGCATCAACCAATCATCCCTTGCTTATCCCCAAGCTAGTGTACACTCCATTTTTTTTTCAAGATCTAGATTAGCCTATTCTAAGTTTCAATTTTTTCTTGAAACTTGACAATTATAAATACAACAAGATTGAAAAGAAAGCTTTTATAGACTCAATGCTCTTTGGATTAGGTGAATGGAAAAATTTTGGTGTACTTTAAAATTTGAGGGAAGTCTTGAATGATCACTTCTCTTGGTGGATGCTCAAGTTGATGGTCTAGAGTGGTTGCTCTTGTATTTAATGCTCTTGAATGAATGACTTGTTCTCCTCTTTTCTCTCCTTTCCATCTTGATTTTAAAGGACTTATATCTCCAAGAATTAATGTAGAAGCTCTTTTAGCCATTAGAAAGTTGAAGTTAGTCATTGGAAACCATTAAATACAGACTTTGGTCATTGGAAAACTAGTCATTCGAGTTGTCATGCACCAAAGAGTCGACTCGTGTTCACCTTGGGTTGACTCATGATAAGCTGAGGTCGACTCTTGTTTGGTTGGGTCAACTTCTGAAATGGCTGAAAATCATAGTCTTTCCTTTTCACCTTATAACTATTTAGGGGTCGACTATTTTCTTAGGATCAACGCATGACCTATAGAGGTTTACTTCTAAGGTACCAAAGTTGCAGTCTCTTCTACTATTGACGCAAAGATTGATTTTGATGAATATAAAATATTTAAATATTTATTTAATACTAATAAGTTAATGAAGTCATTGTGTAGATGGTTTCGGAAAGCTAAAATCATTTTTGAGAAGCTTGTATTAATTGACTAATTTTGAAAGAAAAGATGGATAATTTGTTGAAGTTACATCATAAAATTAAGAAAAAAACTTAAAGGCGATCCCTAGTTTAAAAGAATCGACTCTAACACACATTTTTCAAGTGGCACTGGTGTGGAGTCGGCCTTACTTAAGTACGAGCCGTCTCTCTCAATCAAATAGAACGTGGATATTTCAGTGCTAGACCTCAAGTCGACTCCTACTTAAGTGCGAGCCGACTTTCTCAAATGAGACAAAGAAGTATTTCTAAGGGATAATGCTCGAGTCGACCTCTATTTGGCCTCGAATCGACTCAACTGTGTGGCACACAGCAATAATGGCTGGTTTTATAGAAGATCCATTTTTTTTCAAAAGTTTCAAATGGATAGTTTTGATTTTCAATAGCTAGAAACGGCTAGTTTGCCTTTTTTTGGAGTATTTAATGACATTGAAACTTGATTAAATAAAATATATAAGAGAAAAGTGCTAAGAGATAGAAAAAGAGGAGAGAAGTGAAAGTGTACCAAAAGTAATCAAAAAGCTGAAAGCAATCGAATCCTTAAAGTAATAAAGAGATTCTCGATGTTTTGATTCAAAAGCCTTCTCAACAAAGTCTCCAAAGAGCTTCATCCACTTCTATTTGCTCCATTGTGAGTTTTATTTGTATCTCTCATTTTCTGTTATAACAACTTTCAATTGAGATTGAAATTTGAGGGAAGGCTAATCCAAGCATGAAATTGGATTGTATTTGATTGACGAAACCTAGGAGTAGCTTTGGGGATAGATTTTAGTTGGTGAGTTCAAAAATCAATTGAATTTAGATTATGAGCTTGAAAAATAATCTTACTATAACCTGTGTAGATTATAGTAGAAATTTTCAAAGGGACATTTAAAAAGTAGACATAAATGCTGAGTTTGGCATCAAACTACTATAAAATTTTTGATGTTTGTATGTAGCTTTTCTTTTGCTTGTCTTGCATCTTTATTACTGTTGACCTCAAGGATTGATTTTGATGAATAACAAAATATTTGAGTATATAATGGAACTAATAATTTTATAAAATTTATGTTCGTTGCCCAGCTATGCAACCCAAGAGAGGGGGAAGGGGTGAATTGGGTTATTAAAAAATTTAAGTAAAGAGTGAGTCTCGAATATGTGCTTTAAGTGTGTTATGAGATATGCAAAGGCACAAGCTAGGGTATGTTGAATGCTTTCACAATTAGGCAAGAGAATAGAGCAATAAAGCAATAAAAAAGATAATCACACCACAAACAAGAAGATTTATAGTGGTTTGGTGCCAACCTCATACCTACATCTACTCCCTAAGCTCCTACCTAAGAATTTTAAATCCACTAATCCGTATGCAAATGAATACAACGTCGAATACCACCGACTTTAGCTATCCCAAGCTAGACACTTATATTTTAGATACAAACCAACCTAGTATACTCTGATTTAATGTTTCGGATCAATCTTTCCAAGTTTTGGAACCCCCCCCCCAAACTAAAAATAGAACAATAAGTAAAAAAAGAATGTTTTTCACTTTAAGCACAAAGATAGCTCCTTAAAGAACAGATTAAAAGCAATAAATATACTTTACTAAAAGAGAAGAAGCCTTTAAAAACTCTCTCCCAAGGAATGAGGACTTGAATGAGCTTTGGAGAGCTTGTTGAGCTTGAAATGAATGCTTCTAGGCTTGAAAGCTGAAATTTCTTTTGCAAAATTTTTTCTTGATTTTTTTTAAGTTTTTTCTCTTTTTGAAAGTCTTTATTGAAGGAAAAATCATC
>KE510106.1:15709-29520 GCA_000441515.1 Elaeis oleifera | reverse complement strand
TTGTTTTAGGATAGCATGATAAGATGCCTTGCATGTTATGGGAAGAGTTTCTATGAGTATGCGGCGGTTGCCATGACCCTCGATTCACAATCTCGGATCGGGGGCGTGACAAATAGGGAACTGATAGAGGCTTGGGACAGCAAAGTTAAGAAAAAAGATTATACCTATGGCCAGCTAAAAATCTGAGAAGATAGGATTGACTTGAAGAAGGGCTGTGGCGTGGAAGCTAAGGCTATGAGATGGAGAGGGAGATGATCCCCACAAGGGGGCTGATGTCCCTTTAGAAAAGAAGTGGGGCATGTATTTATAGAGTGGAGGCTAGGATTTTAAGAGGGTTTTAGGCATTAGAGACTTTAGGGTTTTATGCGAAGAGAGGTAGAAGCATGAATAAGGACCCTTAGATCTTTATATTGCTTCTCCTCCATTGATCAATAAGTCGCATTCACACTAGATCTTCATAAAGAGTGATCTTTTAATTTGAGCCCTTAAATTTAAATTGTGTTCATATTTGATTTTATTTATCTTCTAATTTGGGCCTTTGATTGGAGAGGTTGCTTTTTGACCCTTGATCTTTAAGTCACGTTCCCATTGGAATGGGAGCTGGTTGCCTAGTTCACTCAAATATAATCCGATTTGAGTCCGATTTGAATCGTATGAATCCAAACTCTCAATCACCTACAAATAACTAGAGAGCATCAAATTTTATAAATAATATCAATTATTATAATATTTAGTACCTCTAGTGACTTAATTTAAATGTTCATCAAGGAAGAACAGGCCTATCTATACTATTCACCGACAGCCCAGATCGGATCCCGACTTGTTAGATTTCGGCCACGTGGCGTCGATCGCAGTCGCTCGAACAAATGACTCTTTGATGCACCACCGCTCTGATCCACCCATGTAGACCAAGTCATGTGAAATGACATTGGACCAATCAACATCAGATAGATGGCAACCTATGATTGGCTACCCTGTAACCGTCGGTTCCTAACTCTCGAAGTCAAATAATGATTTGCCCTAAGCCACCCATCCCTCATAAATATGTCTAGATCCGTGAAGTGCCAAATCTCTCTAAATAATTAAGACGCAATTCACGAAGTGACTTATCAAATCGATGCTTAGATTCGCAAGGCAACATGTCGATTCGACACCATGAAGTACGAAGCGACATGATGGTTCATTTGAAGGCTAGGCAACTTAGATTCACCGGCTCGGATACATTCCAAGGACTTTTCCCAAGGATCTGTCCCGAGGACTACTACCTTCTTTGTCCGAGGCAATCGTCTCGAGCTAAAAGTGGGGAGCAAGTGTTATGGGATTATACCACCCCAGTCGTTATCCTCGATATGCATCCTCGGACATTGCTACTAGACGTTACATTTCCTAGAAGGTTTTAGTCAGACTTGGTAGTTGGCTGGAGATCGAGGCCTATCTATTGTCCTCAGTCACAAGCCTCACCCTGGTATTTTGCATCATCTACATACCCTGCTCTTTCTCGAAGAGGACCCTCATTATTGTAGCACCGACTAAGGCCCCTGACAGCCAAAAAGAAGCAAACAATAACACCACACCACACCATATTAAAGAATAATTATAACCTATATTTTTTTATTTAATGACTCATATGTCCTACCTCTCTCTTTATCTCTCTCTCTCATATACCACTTTGACCTCTTTACCTCTCTCTCATTCTTTCTCTTTTTTATTTATCTTTTAATATCCCATTCCAATCTCATTCATCCATCTCTTGTATTTAAACCCTATATCCATTTATTTTTATATCTTATAAGGACCACATCAAAAGATGAAAAAATAATTATGACTTATATTTTTCTCTCTTTAATGACTCACATATTCTACCTTTTTCCTCTCTCTCACGCTGTTTTGACCTCTCTTCCCTCTTTCTTTCTTTCTTTTTTATTTATTATTTTTTTATTTATTTTTAATATCTCAACCCAACCTTGTTGTCTCCATCCGTCCACCCCTTAGATTTAAACCCTACGTCAATTTATTTTTTATACCCTAATCAATCCCAATATAATAGAAAACCACATATTCTTTTTATTTCTCTTCTCAATCTAAATTAGGTTTCTCTTTTAGTTTCTTTTTTTTTAATGCTCTTTAGTTTTTCTTTATCTTCTCATTTTTTTACTCATATCAAATACATGTGATTAGAATAATTTTGGTGAGCCATTATAATTTAACATTAATAATATCTAAAATTTATTATGATATTTTTTATAATATTTATTATAAAAATATTTAAGATAGTACATATTATTATTTTTATAATTTTATTTTTTAAAAATAATATTTTATTATTATTATTATTTTTTTATGGCTTCTCTATTTCTTTATTATATTGATCCCACAAAGTAAAATTCTTGAATCCGTCATTGTTCTCAGCTACATTCTGAGGACAACATCATTTGACCACCGACCTTGGGATCGAACTCCACTCATATACTCGACCACCAGGTAAGGACTATATCACGTAATTTTCGACCTCATGGTCGAACCCAATCTGATGATTGCAATAGATGACACTCGAAGATCTCAAGATGCAAAGCCATTACAAGAAGCACGTAGGCTAGCCCCATGTCCCTTGAATATCAGATGGTTATAGAAGAACTCTCAATGGTTACAGCCGACAGTGGCATGCAAATTAAGGCCATTACTCCCCTATTACTCATAACGTATTGTGGGCCATGATTCTCCGATGGTTACCACTAATGAGGTAACGTATCTTACCTCACCTCTATAAAAGGATGACAGAAGATCCTTTGGTAAGTTTGGCTTAAAAGAATAAATCCTCATTTGCTGCTTCCCTCTCTTTCTATTCCTAACACTCCGACTGACTTAAGCATCGGAGGGTCTTCTATCGAAAAATCTCTAGTAACCGAACTTCTTGCAGGTTCCAAGGAGCGCTCAAATCCTCTTTGGATCATCGCCGACCACCTTCATCCTCCTCAGACCTCTGTTGACCTCAGCTACTCCTCCTTGATTTGGAGCCTTGCGGCAACAACTCTCCTTACCATCTTTTATAAATATAGTCAACTTAACTTTTCCATGAAGAATTGTTATTCTTTTATCCATGAAAAAGAGGGTGTGCCTATGTATGCATATATTAGAACATATATCACGCTAGCCCATGATCTAGTCCAGCTCTAATCTTGCCCAATTTTGTGGACTTATGGATTACCTCTGGGTTAAATAAGCAACCTTTTTTTAAAAGGGTTAGGTACGAGTTGCGTGGTTTTTATGTAATTCAATACAACCCAACCTGTCTACAAACCATGTATAAAAACAGGTCTAGTAGCAGATGACGGAACCTAGCCTGGCTTGGCTTGATTTAATGTATACCAAAATTTGTAACTTTAGATTTCCCACCCCTTATTATTCATCTAGTAGACATATTTAGTTCTTTGGATAGGATGTTACGACTGTTCATTTTCAGATTGAAGACTCCATTATGATTGAATCATGTTAATATTGACGACATTAGTTTTGGAAATTCAAATTATGACTTTTTTATAATTTCTTCTATCTGTTACATGTGTTACTATTCATATTACTTTAAATATATAATGAATGGTGTTATCTTACAAAGGATTTGAGCCTAGGTTTTGGTGCCACTCATGCCCCAATCCATTTGATGGTTATATCTAGCTAATACTTGGCCTCACCTAGAGATGTCAATGGCCGGCCGGCACATGGGCTGCTATGGTCCAATACCTTTTTGGCACGGCACGGCGTGGTTACTATGCATGTCGAGCTCGACACGGCCTAATAACACCATGCCATGCTGGGCCGAGATTTTTCGGCCCACGGCATGACATGGCATGACATGGTTGGTGGGTATGGAACAACACGGCACGATGGCCCACGGGCTGGAACAACATGGCATGGCACGAAATTTAATTTTTTTTGATCGTTAATAATTTTGTTATTTATATAAATGCCATTAATGATAAAAAATGATCAAAAAAAAAATGACCACTTTAGCCCTTTCAATAGTTGGTATTTATTATCTTACTTCTCATTTAGTTCTTTCTAATTTATATGAAATTTGTGCACTTTTTGCAGCTCACAAGGAGAAAGGTAATTTTGCATAAATAATTGCACAAATAGAAGCCAAAATTTTAAAATATTAGAAAATATACCACCTTTATTTGTTTGGCAGCAACTATCAATCTTATGATTAAATTAGAAGGCACAAAATAATATATAGAATTATGTGTTGCTTGTATGGATCCTAGCCTTATAGCATTTGATTCTGATTTTATTCATTGTTCTCTTGTGCAATTATTTAACATTTACGGTGTAGATTTGGTGAGCACATAACATCAACCACTTCTTCTCATGAATCAAGTTCAAATTCAAGTATGCTACTACAAATAGCTGCAAAGGTGGTGATAGGCATGTTGGTGGTGAACTACAGGATTATCTTAATACTGATTGGTATATATTTTTAAGTGATGCGGACATTGTGAATTTAGATATTTTGGCATGATGGAAAAATCAACAACGAGCAATGCTGTTCTTTTTGCTTTAGCACATGATTTATTAATAATTCTAGCATCCACTGTAGCCTCTGAAGCCGCATCTAATGTAGGTGGACAAGTTCTTGATGGTAGAAGGGCACATCTTTTGATAGATGCAACGGAGATGTCAGTTTGTTTAAGTGACTAGTTGGATGCAGAGGAAAGAATGCAACAAATTATATTAGATCAAGACCCTCTAAGTGATGATGAATAAATTGTAGAAAATTTTAACACTACTGCCCGCATGAGTATAAACTATGAACGGCAAAAAAAATTTTTTTTTCTCCAACTTGTAGTATATATCTCTTTTTAAGTATTTATCAATAAAATTTTATGTTATATTTTTTTTAATTTATTTATATAATTAAATTCTTTAATTTCACAATAACTTCAAACTTAAAATATAATGTCAACTAACTTAATATAATAAATTTTAATTTATTAAATATTATAAATTTTCTAACTTACAATTATAAATTTTATGACTTACTAAATATTTGAAGCAAGTATTTAAAAATTATAGAATTTATGTCTTAACTTAAAAAAAAAAAAGGCCACTGGGCCAGGCATGTGTGCCGGCATGGCATACGACCCACCGTGCCATGGGCCATGTTGGGCTGATGTACTTGAAAATGGCATGGCACGTCACTTATAATAAAATATAGTATGATACGGTACAGCACAATACAGGATATGGGCACAAAATTGTTTCCATGCCAGGCCGTGGGTCGGCCTGGCATAGCCCATTGACACCTCTAACCATGCCCGGCGCAACCCATTGACACCTCTAACCTAACCGGACGGTGAATGATCAATTGGGCTTAAAAGATTTTGAAAGATTGTAATCAACACAACCCAGTTTGTAAAAACTGGATCCAATTCTAAAGTAGTAGATCTAGCCAAGAATAAAGCAAGCTAGATCGACATTTTATTTGTTGCAGTCTGAAGATGGTCTAATTGCAAGCCAATTTGCAACAATGGATAAGATTCTAAGAAGTGATGGTCTACGAATAATGGTGACCAATAGCTAATGCTATACAAGAAACCACAGGAGAGTGATGAACCTTAATGGGATTTTGTAGCAGTGATAATAAGATCTAGACTGTATTAACAATGTTGTGATAGATTTAGGTGAACTAATGAAAACAAGATATTCAAGAAGATAGAGAGGAAGAAAATACGGCATGCATAGATTTACATTGTTCGGCCACAAGCTTTGTCCACAAGCAAAGATAAAGAGATTCCACAAAAGATAGATTATAAGAATGAAGCTCTCTCAATAAAACTGTAATCCCAATATAACACATCTCGTAATTTTCTAAACACTCAATATCAGATGTACACTAGAATATCGACTTGGGCCCATGACTAATGCTTAAGGGACTCACAATCGATGCAGCTAGCACATGCACCTCATGTCCTTCTATCTATCATCTTATGTGGTCGGGATGCATGGCTTTCATGGACCATAGGTAGCATCATCTGCCACCACCCGTTCCATCCACGTGACCACCACAAACCTTCCAATTTGTTGAACAAATCATGGAGCAAGGTGAATCACGAACTTCAGCACACCTTTAACAAATTATAACAACTAAATTTGCATAGCCATATTACTGAGGTGGTCTACTCTTTCCTCTATTTGCCTTTGACAATACTGTGCTCCTCAATTTGGTGGTGCTTCTTTCGTCTCAGCAATACCAAGCACCTATTCTGAATAAGGCTAAGAAGAGGAACTTTATTGCAGGAGAACTGAATCATCACAATCTAAGTCCACCTGCTTGATGTTACTCTTCATCTTACCTGAAACACAAGAAATAGATGACTCCTTTTTCCAATGAAGCATAATAGACTTATCAATGTAGCATGATAGATTTATCAAAGATAACATCTTTACTGATCATGAATTTGGATGACTTGGGATATAGACACCACAACTAATATCCCTTCACTTGAGATGCATAGCCAAGATTTGCACATTTTAGCTCCATACTCTAATTTTTATTATCGATATAAGCACATGTAGGACATCTAAATACTCTCAAAATAGAGTAGTCAGCATGATTTATAGACCATACCTCTTCTAGAGTCTTATATTTGATAGGTATTGATAAAGAATGACACACCAAGTAATATATATAGAGATTGGCTTTGCCCAAAAGTCCTTTGGCGGTGGTGTATGTCTAGTTTTATGTATATGATAATATGCTCATTATTGTAGAATTCTTCAAACTCAAAAGGACAAAACTCCAATCAAATTTGTTCCGAGCTTCTTGATCTTCTTTGCAATCTGTTTCTTAATCGTAGCCTTCCACTATTTAAAATACTTCATCATTATGTTGTTACATAAACACCCAAATATTTTAGAATAACCATTAATAAATTGTAAGCATACACCGAGCACCACTCTTTGAAGGAATATACGAGTATCTCTACAGTTTGAATAAATATAATCCAAAATAACATTGGTCTTGTGAACTGCAATATTCAAACTCACTCTTCTTGCTCGCCAAATAGACTATATTCACAAAACTCCATCTTTCTTGTACTCTAGCCACAAAGAAAGCCTCGGTCTCTTACTCAACACAATCAAGTCTCTTTCATCCTAAAACCATATATCATATTCTGGTGATGTTGGAAGCTGTTATGAAAGATGAAGAAAGTATAATTGTTGCACCTATAATAGTAGTACCTTAAAATATATACAAATTTCTAAGTCTCTTGCCTTTCATTACAGAAGGGAACGTTTACTAACTTTTGTAATTCAGTGTTTGGCTATGTACTTGCACCCATTGATATCAAGAGTACCTATAGCAATAAGATCTTCAAATCTACAGCATACCAAATATTAGTCAAGGTTCTCATTTCACCACCATACATTTTAATTCACATGGTCCCTTTTTGAACTATTTTATAAGGAGCATTGTTGTCCACCAACACAACTACACAAGTCCATCGTTAACTAATTCATATATGGAGAACCAATGCTTATTAAGACATATATGGTAGAAACACCTTGAATGTAGAATCTATTAATCCTTTGATCTAATTCCATTTGTTATTGAGAGAACATCTTCAGCTCCTTCGAAATCACCTTTTGTTGCACTTATTTTTATGGATTTTTTTCTTCTTTTTAGATCCTTCTGTTGCTTGTTTCAACTTATAATAACTAATCTTAATATGCCTTGCTCATGACAGTAATGACAGGTCAAACTCTTATGTTTGGACTTCAATCTAGACTTATGTCAACTTTTTTCCAAGCCTCTTTCACTAGACCTCGCTCTAGCAATCAAACCTTCTGCCTAAACCTCACTCATATTTTTAATTTCATGCCTCTCAATCAATTATTTTGCAATTAAGGATGCTTTAAGATCCTCCATAAAGATAGTGTCCCTACTGTTAAAGAAGATTTCTCCAAGGTTGGTATCTTTGTCGTTAATAAGACTTAATGCAAGACCATCAATAGGTCTAACTAGTACTATATTTTTTTTTTGATCATAATGATAAAGTTAGTAATAATGTCAATAATGATGATTCACTGCAAAACAAAGTATACATGCTTGTATTGGCATATAGCACATTATTGGAAGCTCTTCAACCATATTGAGCTAAAAATATATAAACCACCAATCTTAAAGCCCATCGCTCTAACACCACATAGAATAGCATACTTTTCAACATAGATCAAGTATGCTGGCCCAAGATCCAATGCAAGCACCAATCAACAAATAAATAAATAGTAGAAGAGAAAAATAATATAGATGATAGAATAATTTTTATTATAAAATATGAAGAAAAAAATCTTCCAAATGTTTCTCTTTCTTGTGCGCATGCCTCACTAAGAAGAACTCTTCCAATACTCTTCACGTCACTTTCTCCCCTCCTAATAAAATGCCACACACTCTCTCCTCAACTAGAAGGTCAAGAATTGACTTTATTCCGTTGAGCCCAAGGCTCAACCTTGCTAAAATAACCGGCACAAAAAATAGAAGAAAACATAATTAGTTAACACATTGAAGTTCATGATGACTCCAACAAGATTGAATAGCTAATGATTTCTTTATGAAAGATTGAATAGTTAATGATTAAAACAACAAAAAATTGAAGGGAGAAATGTTTTAGAATTTATTATTTGCTGCATTTTAATTTTTTTCTTCCCCAATCCTAAATTCCATATTTCCAATGTTATTTTGTTTTCATTTTCTATATAAGGCATATAATTGACAACCAAAGCACAATTTGGATTAGTGGGTTATATGTATAAGGTACTTGAGTAGGGTATGGTTTTATTCTTCCATCCCAGTTAAAAATGAATAGATTTCTTAGAAATTTGTTATTAAAAATGGCACCATTAGGCTATACAAAATTTGAGATGTCCATGTTGTTCTAGGATGTAGCTTCAAATTCCACTCTCAATCAATATTTAATACTTTTAACTGAGCTAATTATTGAAATATATTGTTATAAACTTCTCCACCCCCAAAATTAATCAAACAACTAATTTTAGAAAATTTCCTGAAATTTAAAAATAATTCTATAAATTGGTTATTTATAAATTTTCTCCAAATCTAATTTATAAAATGTATATGGACTCAAATCCTACCATCAACAAATATCTAATACTTCTACTTGAACTAATTACTAAAAATATATTCTTATTTTCTTCCCCAAAATTAATCAAACAAAGAATTTAAAATTTTTCTGTACTTTAAAATAATTCTGTAAATGGATTATTTTAAAATATATGTGGGTTCAAATCTCGCTTTCAATAAATATCTAATATTTTTAACCCAGAACCGACTGCTAAAGATATATTCTTATATATTGCTTTTTTGCCTAAAATTAGTCAAACAAATAATTTAAATTTTTTCCTGAAATTTATAGATAATTCCATAAATTAATTATTAAAAATTTTCTCCATATCTGATTTCTAAAATGCATTTTTCCAAATGTCTTTTGCTAGAAATTAATTAGAGCACTTCAAAAATTAGAAACTCATGAAGACTTAATTTTTAAGATATGCTTAACAAACCATGTTTCCCCAAACATAGATTCTAATTCTTCCAAAATTATTTTTATGCTAATTTTTAGAAGATATTTAAATTGGCTGTGAGCTTTGACCTTATGTCTTAATATTTTTTTGTTTCCTTTGGTCAAATGCAAGAAATTAGGTAGGAGCACAATTAAATCAAATTAAAAGGAATCTAAAATCTAAAAAAATAGTTAAAAGAATATATTAAAAATATCATTTTTGAAATTGATTATTTATTTTAAAATGAATATATTTTTTATAGAAAATTATTTTTATGCCAAAAATTAAGGCATGTACACATTCTTTTGAATGAAAACTCATATATGAATTTTTCCTTTATTTTTAGTCAAAAAAACCATAAGCTAAGTAGAAAAGTGAAACAATTAAATAAAAGTAGAAAATCCCAAACTTCTTTCAGGAAAAAACAAACTCACGTTAGTTCTATATGTATATATACGTGATTTGCAAGTTGGAAAACATAATGATCTTCTGCAAGATGCAAACTTAGAGACTTTAATTGGATTTCTAGTAGGACCTTTTTTTTTCAATAAATGGTTTAGTTAAAAGTTTTCTCCAAATCTAATTTCTAAAATAAAATTTTCTTGCTTGTCTTTTTCCAGAACTTAATTATTGCCCTTCAAAAAATTTAAAAATATTTTTTCTTGAAGATTTAATTTTTAAGATGTTCTTTATAAACTATTTTCCTAAAAATAAATATAGATTTCTATTATTACAAGCAAGAGCCTCAACTAAGATGCAACTTCTTAACATCAAAATGGGGGATTCCTAGGTCGATCATTATCTCTAGTGAATTCGAGGTTTGGCGGATCAAGTTCCCATTACATTCCTCCACATCTCACAATTATTTGATCACCTACACTTTGTGTAGTCTCCCAAATGACGACAAGTCATTTGTCACATTCGTGTATATCAAGTCAAACCCTCTTCTTTCCTTTCTTAGGCTCGCTGAAATGCTTTATTGTATGAAGCATGTTCGGAAGAGATGAATGCTACTGTCATAGATTTGTAGTCCTCTAAAAACAAAGACAATGGACTTGGAAATCTGAAGCATGGAACTAAGTTTAATATATTTGATTGGTGCAACTATGAGCCTAATAAAAATAAGAATTATGAAAAAAATTCAAGTCAACAATATTTTGAGTTTAGATAGTGGAACAATATTAATCAATGAAATTAAAATTCGTCCTCCTCCTATGGTGATAATGTTGCCTATCAACATTTCTAGCAAAATAATCACATAGCTTTTGTTAACAGCATTACAAAGTTGATGCTAACAAGTACCCTTTTGCTGGAATGCATATCCAAGCACCCGACAGCTATGATAGTAATTGGTATTTAGACACAGAGGCCAATCATTAAATTACTTCCAATGGTTTTCTATGCTGAGTGGATTAGAATATGGCAGTAGTGAATATGTCATGATTGGAAATGAAACTAGAATGACAATTCCTAGATTTAGTAAATTTCTCTTACACACTTCTCATGGTACATTTGTTGATCTAAAAATTGATTTTGATGATGTCAAAATACTTAAATACTTTTAATACTAATAAATACTTGAGATTGTGTGTAGGTGAAGACTCTCTAAGCTAAAAGTTTGCTTATTTAGATAAAGCAAGTCTAGCTCAGAAATATAGTTTATCAAGAAAAACTGTTCAAAAATTAACTTTGATAAAGAAGAGAATCAGTTCTAACATACTTTGGCACGGACAATATATCAGAGATCTACAATACTTGACCTGACTCCAATACTTTCTATAGTCGATCCTAAACTGAAGTCGCTCTCAAAATATTGACAAGTTAACCTTACTTCATATCGAGCCGATCTTAATATCCTCTAGAGTTAACCCTACTATCTCAAGAGTTGATTTGACTAAGAACTAGAATGTCAGACAGAGAGCTATATTTTGGAGAACAAGAATTCAAGCCAACTCCAAAGGACCTTGAGTCAATCCCATTGGATCCTGAGCTGACTTCAGAAGTTTTATGAGTCGATCCAAATGTCTAAGAATCAACCCCACAATGTCTCAAAGTAGAAAGACAGAGAGCAACAAATTTAAATTCTTCTGCTAGAGCCGAGTCCAAAGATTTCAAGAGCCAACCCCACATTTGAGTTGACCTCATCAAGAAGCTGAGTCAATCCCAGTAGAAATTGAGCCGATCCTAAAGATTAAGAGTTGACTTTGCTGAGTTCTAATAGAATTAAATGGCTAGTTTGTCAGACTTTTTTCCAATGGCTAGTTTAAGCTCTCTAACAACTATTTCAAGATTTCTAGCCTTCCATAGACTTATTTAAGCATGAAATATGATTTGAAAAAGGAAGAATGAGACAGAAGATAGAAAGCATTGAAAAACCTTGAGAAAATACTTGAGAAAAGAAGAGCATGAAAAGAGAGTATTCGATAGCTTTCACAATTAAGAAATAAGAGCTTGAGTGTATTAACTGAGCATGTCTACTGCAAAAAATTTTCTTCAAATTTACTCTTAGGCTTTTATTGAAGCATTAAAGGAGAAGTTCTTCATATTTGAGCTACAACTTTAACCATCTCTAAGAGTTTTAAGAGTTTCATTTAGTGTGCTTTGAGTTTATTATCTGAGTATTATCTCTTATACTTTGTCATTGTAACAAGTTTCTTGGGATAAGAAACTTGGGATGTAAGGCTTATCCACGCCCATAATTGGATGTTTGTATTAAGTTAGAAAACTTAGTTTGAAAAAAGATTTTGATTGGTGAACCTGAAAAATTGACTGGGTTAGAATTGTGAGTGTGGAAAACAATCTAGTTATAATCTTCTAGAGATTATAATAGAATTTTCAAATAAGTAAGCTTGGAGAGTGTATGTAGGTGCGATAGTTGGCACCAAAATATTATGAATTTATCGTATTTTGTTTATGTGCTAATTATCTTCATTTCTACTTTAGATATTCTACTTTAGCTATTCTGCACACATATTTATTTGTATTTAACTCTTTGATTTTCTTAAGATATTGGTCGCTCACATTTTGGCACAATTTATAAATTTATTAAAAATTTAAAAAATATAGAAATACTTCCTCAACTTTAGCTCAATTTCACTTATACATCTTATGCTTTAAAAAATATTGAACTGATCCTTCTAGTTATCGATATATTCAAATATGATCCAACCGTCTATCTTCTTTAATAAAATGAGGTCACATAACCATCATATGATACCATTATTTATAAAATGATGAAAATATTATTATCTCCACCTTCCCCTCCTCTCTATTGATCCTCTTATCCTCCGTTGCTAGCATCCCTCTTTTTTTCTCCTCTTTCCTCTTTCTTTCCTTCCTCCTCACCTATTTCTCCTCCTCCATGGTGGCTCTTTCTGTTAGAAAACTGCTACAGTTTCGTATGTGTAGTTTAAAATTTTTAACATCTATGTAGCAGAAATAAATAATTAAAATATTTTTAATTCAATCACGTATTAGATCTGATCTAAAAATCATAGTAAGGATCTTGACATGAACATGCAATCATGATTTGAAATCTGAAAAGAAAACAATCGTTAGTGAAAATCAAACGGAGATCAGATCTCCATACCTTGGATCCTATAGATATCCGAGATTCTGATCGTAGCCACACATGTGCCCGACCTCTGCTGGTATCCACACAAAAATATCTGATCGGAGCATCGAGATCACCGATGTGCTAGCACCTTGTAGATCTCACTCTTCATCCTTGGATCTAGATCTCTTCTTCTAGATCTTGAAGGAGGAGATCGCTGTGCAAACTCTTTCACGTAGATCCGATGGGATCCAAACCAGATTATCATGAAGAGAAGAAGAATCCTTCTTTTTCTCTTCTTCTCTTTCTTTTTCTCTTTTAGATTTGATGACCTATCAGATCTGGGCGTTGGATGAAGGGGAGAAACAAGAGGAGGCATAGGAAGGATGTTGTTGCGGTAAAAAAGAAAGCCTCTCAACCATCACGCACGGCCCCTCTCTTTTCTCTTTTATTTTTGTCACACAACCCCCTATCCCTCATGCCCCAAAGGAGATAAGATCAAATCTTATCCAAATAGGAATTAATGGTGTGGAAAAAATGGAAGGAGAAAATTTTGCACCGAAAAGAAAAGGCGTGAAATCTCTCACGCCAATTTTTAGTGCATGCCCTCCTTCACTTAAAGTTTTTGTCACACAAAATAATATTCCACACCTCAATCCAATCTGATTAGAAAGTCTTC